>KK116723.1:106313-124420 GCA_000611955.2 Stegodyphus mimosarum | reverse complement strand
TAAAAAAAAAAAAAAAAAAAAAAAAATTCTCAACTGGAGGAAATGTCCTGTGCGAAGATAATCGCAAATTCGATCATTTTAGTAATACTGCAACGTGAAGTATCGGTTTTTTTAAACACCTTAAAAATTGCTTTCAACTTCTCTTCAATAGTATCTGGTAGTTTTTCAGAACCTGAACCACAACCTACACTTGTCTAGTAATGTATGTTCATCAAACAGGTCATCAATATTTGTAGAATCATTTATAATTTTATTAACAACTTGTGCATTATCTTTCATAAATTTATCCACTTAGACTTACTCATTTTATCGAAACTGGTTCTCCACATCTCTAAGTGTTGCATACTAGAATTATAAATATAGTCTATGCCTGAGAAGAGTTCTTATTTCTGAATATCATTATTTTCTTTTACAATGCATAGCAATTCTTTGGCAGAAGATGGTATAAATTTATGGTTTTTCTTTTCTGAAGTTGACAAATTAATTCAGAATATGTCTAAAATGATTTTGTTGCTCTCTTAGAATTAGTTTCCAATTTCAGGACTATGTTTTGAAATAACTGTAGAGTACCATATAAAAATTTCAAAAACAGCTCTCTTTCTAGATTTTCAAAAAATATCAAGTAATTATTTTGCCCATTTGTCACAAGATAAGAAGTGTCATTTTAGGCCATCAAAAATGGAAAGAACCTTGTGCTGCTATGGAGTAGTTCTACAAATATGCAGAACTTAAGTTTACTCTTCAAGTTTTGTTATTCTTACTCTACATATGTGAAAATATTTATAAATTTTTATAACAATAATTTCTACGTCCAGGGGTATAGAACCACATGCTGTTTATACTGAATTGTATACAGTGTGGGCTGAAGAGCCAATTCCTAAAATAGATCTATCTAAATCAGTTTGAATTTTTCTGAACACATTTTCATTCCTCTTTATCTTCACATCACCAAATCACTGTTAATGTTATCAGCAATATAACAAACCAACTTTTCTTCAAGTTTGTATTTTTTCACACACTGAAGAAGATACTGGGACAAAATTTAAGCACTGACACTTCATCAAAATTTAAAAGTTAAACTTGAATTTCCTCCTCAAAGCTGAAATATCTTACAACAATCAAAGCTTCACTTTTGTTTGAGCTAATCTGTTGTTATTGTTACATAATTAATGTTTTCCAAAGAACACAGTACATTATCAAATATAAATAGTGAAATGAGGTTAACAATAATTGCCTCAGTTTTGGTTTTAGCTGATGAAAATTTTAGGTCATATAATTTTTAATCAGTTTAGATGTGTAGCTGTTTTCACATGGTCTTCAGTATTACCTTTTCCTTTATGTGCAACAGAAAATTCTCCAGTATGTAGTGTTCAATAAACACATTCATTGTTACTGACATTACATAATTTTTTTTTTTTTTTTTCAGGTTAACATCAGATACACACTTTCACTTTCTTTTGCCCATTGCTAAATGATGAGACAAAAAACAAATAGAGATAAAATGAAAAAAATGTATAGCTAAGTTACTTGACACATGAAAACAGCAAAAACACATTGCCCCTATTGTGTTGCCAAAGGTCTAAGTAAAATAAAAAGTTGTGGCGACACTGGTAGCCATGCCTCCATCAAAATTGGTATCAGTGCTTCCTTGGTCGGCTGAGAGATGTGTGGCTGTAAGAAAATGTTTAAAATTGCAATGCTGAGCACATAGGTCTAAAATAAAATTTAAAAAAAAAAAAAATCTTTGCCATTCATAAAATTTTTACACCCCGGACAGCAATCACTTTTTTTTTAAATTTAAAAACTTTGTATTTGGTATATTAAATGTGTAATTTTTAATTTTAAAAACAATTTTGTATTGTTTAAAAATATAAATTTGGTCATAATGTTTCCTTGTATTTAGTCAGCTGCTTGTTGCAATGAGAATCAACTGTTGAATATACCATTGAATTAATTATTTTTTAATTATAAAAGCAGGTATCAACTAAATATATAAAATGATGAAAGAATGTATAATTCATATTCATGTTTACCAATTTATAATTGTATTTAATGTTTTAAAAGTTTTCTTGAATATCTCTCAAAATATGTATAATTGTGGTGAAGAATTTGAAACTAAAATAATTGTTGATTTTCAGGGCATGAACACTGTATCTGCTTATATTCCTAAAGGTATGTGGTATCATGGAAATGGAAGTTCTTTTGTGGGCCATGGTGAAAGAGTTACATTCCTGGTACCAATTGAAAGCATCAATGTAATGCTTAGAGGAGGTTATGTCGTGCCAACTCAAATTCCAGCTTTAACTACAACTGCTAGGTATAATTATATTTCTACGAATGCCCATCTTCTTTAATAGAAATGTGCTTGTTCTATGTATTTTTATAAATTAATATGCAACGTATGTATATATTTAATAATCTTCAAATTTTTCCTGTATTAAAATTCTGTGCATTTAAATTGAATCAGATTTCAGTCAGTTTCTTCTTGGATTACTATTGGCTAAGAGATTAAAAACCACAAAATTAATAACTGGTAATTTGCCTCTGGTTTGGTTCCTTGCAGCTGATGAGCTGATTCCATGACCTTTTTATGATTTGTTCCCCTCCTGTGTGTGTCCTTTAAATATGGGCTGGACTTACTTAGTTATTTTTTGAGACCATCTTCTATCCAAGAAATATAGTTCTGCAGTGTTTTGCTATAATTAAAACAAGCCTGTAGCACTGATACTTTGATTCTGTGTGCACACATAATTCAATCATTATGTGATGACATTTAGTCAGATAAAACTGTTCCACATGTGCTCAGAAGTCCTTACTTTAATTATTCCATTGTGATCTATTTAGTTTGCCATGCTCATATTTTTTTAGAATGTGTTGTATAAAGCAAATGATAAATATAAAAAGCACAAGATTTTTTAAGTGCTTTACTTATTCATGTAAAGTGGCTATAGAGCATTAATATTTAGCATTTGCGGCTATATATTTGGCATTTGTCATTATATTTGGTGTTTGCCTCTAGAGAATTGCGTCTTATACTCTAGTGAGGAGGTCTTTCCATCATACTCTATCATTGATTTATTGTTCAATAGCAAACTCTTTCTTCAGTTTGTTATTGTACAGCAGAATCTCTTTCTTCAGTTTGTTTTTCGACAGCAGAAACTTGTTCTTGAATTTCTCCAACTTTATTTCCAAATAAGTCATTTCTGCCTTCCATAGCCTCGAATTTCTTTACTATTATGGCTGAAATTTCTCTTCTCATTTCTTGTTAACATGCTTCAATCTTCTCTTGGCCTGCTTTCATCTCTTCTTAAATGAAAATGGAGTTGAAGATCCCTTCCATCTTTTCTTGAAGAGTTTTCTTTTGAGCATATCTTCATTAATGGATTCATCGCCCACTTTCATTTCTTCTTTAAATGCTGCAAAGGCTCTCAACAGTTGTCTCAGTTGTTCCTCCATCGCTGTTATCACCCGGCATTCAGTACCAGTTCTGAGACTAAAAATTGTTACATGTGCACAGTTTGTAATGGATTGAATGCATGTGAAACAGTAAACAGCTTTATAAAATTTATTTTTACAAAAAATACACTTCACAGTTCTAGAACTTTCCACAAAAGTACTCACACTACTCTTCTCAGTAGGACAGAGCACAATCAGTTGTTACAACTTCTTCTACTTAGAATAGAAGAGAAGCACGCCAATGTGACAGTCAAAATCGCTGAAACAACCTTGTATTTGGTGTACATTTACTAAAACACTCAATTAATTTTGAGGGCAGCTACAGGTCCCTCCTCATCAGGAGAACAAAATATCTAGAAAGGGAAAGCAACCTCAGTAACGGCCCTTTTATACCCTTGGGTAGAAACATGCGCGAGGAGGCAACGTCATATATCGGCAAAAATAATAATCAAGAATTATGTTAATAGAATTTTAAAAGCGTTAGGAAGGACTGGATTGAATTATCTCATGATGAGGAGGGACCTGTAGCTGCCCTCGAAATCGATTGAGTGTTTTAGTAAATGTACGCCAAATACAAGGTTGTTTCATCAATTTTGATTGTTCTGCTTACTTCAATCTACTAATAACATTTACCACAATGCAATGCAAAGTGCATTCAAAGAGTGAAGCTCATATGAAGATCTCTCAATATTCCAAATGTCAGCTCTGAACTAAAAACTGAGGACTGATGCTCTCTCAAGTCTTACATAACTTCCCCTAGCCACCAAGGAATTTCCAGTACCTTCCACTGCTTAAAATTATTGAAACGTATATAAAGTTACATATAACGACCAGATGCGGTTACAGTTACATATAGGGATCAATTACACTTATTCGATTACTGCACTAATAACAGTTATGCAGGGACAAGACACAAATGATCGCCAATTTTAGCGACTTTTGGCAATTTCTCTTCAAATCCAATGACAAAAACCATCACCAGCTTTGCAATATCTCACCAATTTAGCCAGATGACTATTTACCTCCATTTTAAACACACTTGCTTCTGAACCTTATTTTTCCCATCAGAGCTTCATTCTCTTCAGACTTTTCATGTTACATTATACAAAATTAGTAACAATATTGTTGCATGCATATGGGGTTCATAATAGATTGAATGCATATGTCTGATCAAAGGTTAATAAAATTTATTCTTATCGCAAGAAATATAACAAAATGCTGGAATTTTCCTCAGAGATATTTGTAAAATATCACAATATCAAGCAATATAATCAGTAGCTATACTTTAAACTATTCAAAACATAAAAAATACAACACAGTGCAAAGAGACAGCTAATCCGGTCTCACCACGAATTCGCTACAATCAACAAAAACAGTTCACTAAATAAGTACTAAACAACAACAATAACTGAGCTGAGGTGTCTCTCTCCTGCTTTTTAATTGGTTGCAAGAAAGTTCTGGTAATTTCTGTTTTATCAAGATTTTTGGAAAGCAAAAGAGTAGAATTACTGTTACAGCCAACACAGTAGTCAATTACATTTATTCAAATTAAATATAAATTATCAAGATAAACTTTTATTCAATGTTAGATGCATGTGCTCCTGTATTTTTTTTACTTTTTTGGCATACCTTTCTCTTACAATATGTCTCATGCTGCACTGCTTGGGGAAATAAAACAATTTTAATTATAATTCTACTAAAAATAGCTAACTAAATACAAAATCCATAACAATATGTAACCATTTCCTTTCCTGCTCTCTCAAAATATCATATATAGATTGGGAACTAACTGTATTTTCGGTACTGAGTGAATCATCAAGTCAGTTACATAGCTCTCTCTCTTTAAATTGTGTTTTGTAAATCAATTTGAGTGGGGATTTTTTAAATTCATATTCTTTTAAAGTTGTTTTAAACTTGTGCACTTTTAAAGTTATCTGATGTAAAGTGTTGTTTTTGTGAAAATAGATAAATAGTTAAACATTAAACCTTTGCACAAAACAGGAATAATGATGGATAATAGTTCTGAATTGGTATCTGTTCCAAGCATGCTTTTAGAGAACCACACATTTAATTCAAGCTTGGGTTTTCACAATGACAAATAGCTTCAAAAGCTTCCTTAACTAACTGATATATTTTTTAAAATAAAGAAACTTAGTTCAGGATTGCTGAACAGTTCCATGAGCATTTTCAAAACATCTGTCAAAACTGATTCCGTGCTCAAAAACCTAGATTTTTGAAAATCATGTATTGAAAAAATAATTGAATTGAAATATTTCAGACACTGTTCAGTTTCTTGTCAGAATATGAGTCTCGGGTTTTAAACTAAGAGAGCATAATAATGCACTTGAAAAGCTTCCGGGGTTGTTCAAATATTAGCTCAGGATTGTTCAGACAAAGTGAAAAGGTCACCTACATTTCAAATCCTTTCAATTAAGATTGAGAAAGCTTTGGAATGATTTAAGAAAAGATGTATTTTTCTGACTTTTATTCATTGGAATTTATTACTTTTATGCTATTAAAATGATGCCAATGTAAAATATATGTGGCAATACTGGAAGGGGGTCATAGGTTCTGAAGAAAGAAGTTAGAGGCACCCTAAATTACAAAGTGATGTTAAAGGGTACACCAAAGCATAAAGTTTGGGAACAGCTGCTTTATAGTATTAAAGATTGCTCTTTAATGAGATTTTGTAGCCATGCAAGAATATTATAAAACATTTTAGAAGGGTATATTTGGCATGCTTTGCGTTACTTTGTATACATAGATGTATTCGAATAAAACTTGATAAAAATTCTTCATATATGTTGCAATTTATACAAAATTTTTAATTTGATTCAAATTTGTTTTTAATAATAATTAATTATATCTCTGAGCTTTTATGTTATAGTGCAATAATTAGTAATATTTTATATATGGTTTTCTGAGTATGTATTTACATAAATCTTATCTTGTAAAGTAATTACTTGATAAAATTTCAGCCGTAAAAATGATTTTCTGTTACTGATATTTTTGGATGAAAACAAACAAGCAACTGGTGAATTATTTTGGGATGATGGTGATTCTTTAGGTAACAAATTTTTATTATTTAAAACATGCCTATCTTATTATTAAGTATAATGTATTTCTTTGTTGAAATGGTTCTTCAAATGATAAATAATGACTTTTTTTAGAAACAGAAGTAAACCTCTTTTCTCCTTCTCATTTTTTATTAAATTATTATTGAAAGGAAGTAAACATTTCTAATGAAAATAATTGTGTAATTATGCAATTTTTTCTCAGACTACTGGATGTATATCTTCATATTTTATTTTTACCTATTTGTATTTTTTAATGTTTAGGGAAAAAACTGAAATCGTTTAGTATTTGTACTTTTTTTCCTTAAAAGTAGATCACTTCTAGCATTTATCACTTCTTTACCAAAAACGTTTCCGTATAAAAAATAAAAAGAAACTTATGCAGTAATTACATATTTTAACTGTGCTAATAAATACAGGTCTGTGATTTAAAAATATTTTTCAATATTTTGGTTGTTAAATTGAAAAATTTCATTATAAATTTCATATTTCAGGCAAGCATTTTATGAATTTGATTTTTTAAATAATTACTTTTATTATAAACCAATATTAGCATACCTTCAAAATTATCTTTTATGTTTAACACAGAAGTGAATGTATTTAAGTGAATGTTGAAGAAGTTTCTGTATTTGACATTGTATGGTGACTTAAGAGCATTCTGAAAAAGCTGGCCAGAATGCCAAATTTTTTTAACTGCCAGGAGTTTCTAAAAGATAAGTAAAGGGCCATAAAATGGCAGAGTTGTGAGTTCTATTAAGTTTAAATAAGTGCTCACGTTGTGAGTTCTGTTAATTAATTTTAAATAATGCTGTCATTCTTCTGGTATTTTGATCTCCCAGGGATTCTAAGATGATCTTTATTTTATATTAAGGATTAAAATATTTTACAAGCCCATGAGGAATATTTTTAAGATTACTGAATACTGTACTGTATTCTGAGTATTGCATTAAGTAGTAAATAATGGCAAGCCAAGGATATGTCATTAATCCAAATAACCTTACTAGAAGAGAAATATGCTAATTTAAATTTTAAAAAACTGGAGGAGAAGAACTTGGGTTAACTTAAATTTTGAAATTGTTGTGCTTGTTTGAAAACACCATGCTTCAGGTCATTAGTGAACATCAAGATTCATCTAGAGTAGTGACAGGGAAACTTCTTTGAGAGCAGGCCAAAAAACAAAAGAAAAACATTTAGCAGGCTAATATAATTTATTCTAAAACTTTTAAAAGAATGTGCAAATATTATAATACAAATAGTAATGTGATGAATGAAATTGTGACTGTATTTTAAAAAGTCCTTAAATTTGAGTCCGAACTGCAGTGTACCAATTTTGAGAAATGATACTAAATGTTTATTTGTCAATCTGTTTCCGATATAATACTTTTTAAGGTTCATGTTAAGAGAACACTTGTTCACGTATATATGATGATGATGTTTTGATGATATTGGGTGCTCCATCAGTCATAATATATCATATATGTTTGTTATATGCACTTTCAAAGTTGAAAGCCCTTCCAGAAATTCACCAAAAATATCTCATTCCATTGCACTTTTTTTTAATGACTGCAGGCATGACAGTTCCTCAGTAGTTTCAAAGTTCTCATCAGCACCTTTTATAAATAATACTAGTTGAGCAGTATCATTTATATCAGTACTTTCATCCATAACTATGGAGCTGAATTTCAGTTGGCAATCTTTGGCATTAACTGTGATGTCAAATTTTTATTGGCGGTTGCATTTCTGGAAGTCATCATTTTTCAAGATAAACTTACAGTCTCAAAATCTTTTTTTCTTATCCCAACTTGGAGCATGCTTTTTTAAGGAACTTCTCATCACTGAGAGCTTTATTACTTTTAGCACTGCTGATGTTACAGTTTAACTTGGATATTTAGCTGCTTACTTGATGCTGTTTACTTTCTTAAAACAAATTTTTCAGCATAATAATTCTTTAGAAAAGTTTTCTGCTTTTTATTTTCTTTTATATTTCAATATTGCTTTTTATGCTTGGATGTGAAGTGACCGAAAATGCTGTATTCTTTGAAGACTTATTATAGCTTCGTCGCAGATGATACATGCTGGTTGATCCTTTACCGTAAATAAATATTTCACCACTTTTCACTACCATTCTATGATGCTATCAGTCCACTAACTTTGCATTCAGTGATAGACACAATCAGTAATATTAGAACTCATGCCCACTCAAAGGTATAGAAAAACAGTCATTTATTCGCTATGTGATGCCGTCTGTTATTCTTCTTCATCAATATTTGTTATTAGAGCTAGTGAACTTCATTGTAAAAGAAATTTTTTTTTTTTAATTTCCAGTGGCTGGGCAAAAAGTTCTTACAAACAGAGGTTACAAACAATAGAACTAAGATTATTGTGAAACTAAATGCTATCATTCAACTAAATGCAATTATTGTAAAACTAAAATTTCCACTTTCACTTAAAAAAAAGAAAGAGAAAAAAGAGTACTTTTATTCATTTAAGGAAGATTATCAATAAATATCATTTTCTAGAAAATTTTCAAATTGTGATGTAAAGCTTGTTATACTTGTCTGTGCTTGTACGACAACAGAAAAGAACTGGGCAGAGCATAGAATGCACAACATAAACACTAATGAAATGAGATAACAAACCTCTTCTACATGAGTTCATTTTACATGCGGATTATACTATACTCCTTTCTGTTTTATAGGGTCAACAGCATAAATTTCACTGGAGCCAGCTCCAGTACTTCTCCGTTTTTGAGATAAATCTTAATTCTAGCCAGAGTGCACTTGAATCCTTAAATAAGAGAGCTCCAGCATTTTTCTATGTAACTGAAGCATGATTTCAGCAGAGAATTCTTTGGATCTTGAAAATTTTATGTTAACAATAAGCCTGCCTGAAAAACTGATTTTAACTGAATATACTGCATATTCTGGCATATAATATGCACCAGTATTTTATTCAGACTATGCTTTTTAATTTTATGATATATTTGCCATATAATGCACATCCTTTCTTTTTGATTTATTTATCAAATGCCTGGCCATTGTCCATCAGGTCAGTAGGCAATGAGCTCTCCAATATTTCTTTACAATACAGTCCAAACTCTTTAAGTACAGAGCAGACATCCAGATGAGCAGCATCTATGACTTGTCTAGAATCACACAAAGCACATAAAGGTGAGGCAGTCAGATTAAAATGAAACATATGAGCACCAAGGCAGTCATGTCCAGTCAACAGCAGCAGCACTAGGAGAGTCTGAGACACTGACGGCTTTTAATAGCACCCTCCATGACTTATTTTCAGTAGTACTAACAGCAGCATTATGAAAGAATTTTTTATAAATCCTATTGATTTCAAGTTTAGCAGAGTGAAGAGACAGGTCTGTGAAAGGCCTTTGGAGAATATCCATATCTTTTTTTTGCCAAAAGGTCTGCCATATCATTTCCCCAAAGGCCACAATGTGATGGCACCCAGTGGAAAGCAACTTTTGTCTGAATTCTGCTCAATAGCTCCTTGCAGCTCTGGACATGAGCACTTTGTTTTCCTAGGTTACTTCTTAAGGCCTGAAGAGCAGAACTTGAGTCCGATAAAATTACAGCCTTATCAAGAGGAGAGAGATGGGTAGAAAGCTGTTGGAGGGCTAAATGGTTGGCCTCGACTTCACCGTCAAAATGGGTTGTATGAGAGCCAACATGAAGGTAAAAGGAAAACAGATCACAGAAGACACCAGCACTCTGGGTGAAATCCAAAGGAGAACCATCAGTGTAAATATGAAGCCACTCACCAGGAGGATAGCGAGTATTAATGATTTTTCAAAGCGATGGCACGAAGAGCAGTTGTGGATAGGTCGTTTTTTCTCAAAGTCCAGTCCAGTCTGCCATAAAGAGCCAAAACAGTTGATGTGAACACTGCAAAAATGCTTTATGTAAAAACAACAGGCTACGAAAAATCTTTATCTCAACGTAGTGCTTTCCTGCTTAGTGGATGATACAAAATTAAAAACCCATCATTATTTATAAAAGAAAGATGATACCGAAATGTAATTTCCCTTCATATTCATGAGAAAAGATGGATGAACTGAAACAATATGATATTATGGATAACAAATGTTTGGCAACAGCATTCTGTTGCTTTAAAGAATCCTGAAAGTCTTCTAGTTTGGGACATGTTCAGATCCCGTCTAATGTATATTAATATGCAGAAACTGTTGAAGGAATTTAATATAGACATAGCAATTATTCCAGACAGATTAACTCTATTTGTTCAGCCTGCAGATGTGTGTATCAATAAAGATTTGAAATGACATTGGAACATGTGGATGTTAGAGGGTGAAAAAGCTTTTACAAAAAGAGGCCAAATCCATCATGACAGGTTAAAAATAGTGTGTGAGTGGATAATAAAATCATGTTATGAAATTAAACCCAACATAATTCAAAAGTCATTTAAAAATGTAGTATATGTAACAATTAAATGGAACATAAAATGATTATTTATTTATGGATCAGAGTAACAATGGTGGTGAAGATAAAACAGAATTCGATTATGTGCCTGAAAATATAGCGGAAGATGAAAATGATGAACCTTTCATGTTAGCCGATTATGAAAATTTTTTAATTCATAAAGTTTGTCATTTCTTTTGAATAAACAGTATTTTAATACATGTATAAATCTAATTTCTGTATGCTCATCTTTCCCTTATTTTTAAATCTATCATTTTTATATCTGGTGTACAACGTGCACTTAGAAATTCTGATCTTGTTTTCTGTATTAAAAGTGCACATTATACACTGGAATATAGAATACATCGGTCTTTTTCTGGGAAACAAGCCCTTTAATGATCAAGTTGAGAAAATAGAAAAGCCCCCACCTACATGTCAAAGGCCTTTTTCTCCAGGAAGTGCAATGAGTTTATGAAAGCAGGTTTTAGTTCCTGAAAATACTAGAGTTAGAACTAGAAATGAAGTTGCAATGAAATAGGGGCGAAGAAAATGTTCACTTGCACAAAACCTTACTTTTGTTCTCAGTTTACAACTCAGACTTTGGAGGACAATTCATTAGAATATTTTTTTTTCTCTATCACATTCTGCTTGGCAATTAGAATTATATCAGTAGGGCTAGGCTAAACTATTTCTCAGTTTTTCTTTTTAAACTGTAATTCTAACCGCAGCCCCAAATAAGGTGAGATCCAGTATTTTATTTTGTTATTTAACTGTTTATTATAAATTGAATAGTTTATTAAACTTTTGATTACCTTCATGTTCATTATATTTTTTTAAATTTTTATTTTAATTACTTATTTTTATTTCTTATTTTATATATTTTTGTTTTCCTATTTTATTTATTTTTTCTTTTCCTTTATTGGTGGTCTTCTCTAAGGCCACTGACAATCCACTTCGTTTTACGTTCTACAGCTGATTTCCAGGCTGTCTCAGTCAACTTCTGCTATCCTGACTCATCCAACACCATAGTCCATCACCTATTCATACCAACATTCTTTAACCACTTTTCTACATTGTCTGGCCACGTCGTTATGTTTGGTTCTCTAACTTTTTGCTGTAGTTCAAAATTATATCTTATTCTCCACACTTCATTTTCCCTTACTGCTCCAAAAATTCTTTTCAAAATCTTTCATTCAAATGTCATTACCCTACCCTCATCTACTTTATTCATTGTCCAGCACTCACTTCCATAGAACACCACTTCATAATATAGAATTGTGGTTAACATATTTTTTTTTTGGTTTTCTTTTATAGATACATATGAAAATGGGAAATACAACCTCATTCAATTTAGAGCAAATAAAGTAAGTTAAAAGTCATTTTATATTACTAATATATAAAACTAAATTCAAATATTTATATTTCATTGTTGTACAAGTTTTGGTAGCTGTTTAATTCACCATTTGCTGTTGTAATATCATTATAAAAATATGTAAATTCTCATTCATTTTTTTCTTGTCTTATGGGGATTTATTTATTTATTTTATTTTGAATTGCAGTTTGGTACTTGTTTATTGAATAGTCCTAAAAGGAAAAATCTTTTCATCAAATTTTAAATGTTGAAAATGTATTAAAAATTTTTAAATACATTATGTGGCAATGAAAATTCAACACCATGAATGCATGCTCCAAAGAACATGCAAATTGCAGGATAGACACCATGTCACGAGTTATACAAATGATGCAAAATGTGTTGCATTCTGACACAGATGAAATGAGAAATAAGGGAAGGAATTTGTAGCATTCACAGTAATTGTGCTGCTCTGTCAGGCAGAATAATCATTCTCAAATTGTTTTTCTATCACAGAGGAAGCATTAGTACGGAGAATGCTAGAATACAAACCAAGGCATTCCAGCACACAGATGAGTGTGATAGGGGTATTACATCAGACTGAGAAAAGCAGGTTGATCGTAGTAGACTGGCACCTACTCCCTTCTACAGCATACCAGCTGTGGTTAAGATTGTTGGAAGAAGGAAATATGGTGCATTAACAGATGATAGTGCTACTAGGATGACTTCAGCACACAGATATCCACAGATATGCGATGGTGACCCTGCTGGCCACTTCTGTCATCATTTTATGACAGGCACTCTTGTTGATCCCATACCAACCAGAACTGTTATTCACCAACTGTCAACTGGTGGCCTATATGTATGGCATATTATAAGAAGGCTGTTACTGATGTACAAGTGCCTTCATTTCCGATGATGTTGGAATAGAGCCTTGTGAACTTCCAAGTGTGGTGTTTTCTGATGAGTCATGGTTTTATTTAAGCAGTGACAGTTACTGTGTATGAATCTAGTGGTGACATTGTAACAGGTCCAATCCGGCCACAACTGTGGAATGCCACACTGCACGAAAATATGCTGTTTTTTTTTTTTTTTTTTTTTTGGATTCCGTTGCCTATAATAGCAGATTACTAGTAGTCTGCATTGTTGGCAGTATAACAGCTCAACAATACATGAAAGACATGCTCTGTCCAGTAACCCTACCCTTCCTTCAGGGAGTGCCAAATGTCATTTACAAGCAAGATAACGTCAGACTTCACATGGCACTTATCAGCTAGTGGGCTGTGCAAGGAACCCAGGTGCTCCTGTGGACTCCTGGTCTTCCTAGATCTCTCTTTTATCAAACATGTCTGGATGTCGCTTGTGTGCATTTCTACCACCATGCTCAGAAGATGAACTGTGGCAAATGATTAACAGGGAATGGGTATCTATCCCTCAGAAGACAATCCTTATCATCTTTGTGTTTGTGCCTAGATATGTTGCTGCTTGTATCATCGCCAACGATGGTCTTACAGCTGACTGAGCATACTGTAGAGTCACTCTTTTTGTAATAAACATCACTTATAGTTCATTGCAGTATCTCTCCCTTTGTTGATTCCCATCAGTTTCTTCACACGCATTCATGACGTTTAATTTTTACTGCTACGTAGTATATTCGTAGCATAAAATAACATACATAATTTAATATTAATTATGCTTCAAGTACCATACATCATTTAGTAAAGTATTTTAGGATAATGGTTTTCTTGAACATGAAAAACTAAAATGGTTTAGTGAGGATTTAATGATGTATAAATTTTAAAATTTGGAATAAAAGTAACATAAGCAATTTGGTTTTATATACCACTGGAACTATAATTTATATTATAGCCTTTTATATCATAAAATGATGAAAATATATTTCTAACTTTTTCAGAAATCGTAAATAAGATCAAATGGAAAAAAAATCATTTTAAAAGGATATAAAAATTGAGAAACAGTGTAGTAACATAAATGTCAAGGGAAAAAAAACAACTATGGAAATTATACAGATAATTAATAGCTTTTTATGACTGTTTTTGTCTGCATAAAATATTCTCATTTCATTATTTTTCCAGTTATCTTGTCAGAAAATAAACATAATGAATGGGTAAAGACATTGTTGTATACTAATTCACAAAATTAAGAAACATTGTGAGAAAATATAATACTAGAAAACACTGGCAATGCTTATAAAACGGCCCGTTTCTTGAGGCATTGTGTAGTATGATGACGAAAATTTAAGATCAAAAGCATTCTCATGATTGGTTTTCAAAAATATTGTTTATTGTCTGCTTGGTCCTGTTTGCAGTTTTAAGAAATTGTCATTTGATAAAATGAGCGATTGTCTTCTTGACCCATATCCATACATGGAAGATTTGAGAAACTATGCATAGTTAGAAATTTATAGACTTCTCTTTATCAAAAATGTCAAAATTAATTGACTTCCAGTTGGTTCAAAATTGTATTATTAAGAAAACTTAAATGGTGGGAGCAATTTATAGAGAATTTTTAAACTATCTGAATAAAACCATGGAAAAATAAAAGAAAAATATTCATTTGTTGTGTGGCTTACTACTTTCATTATTAATTGCTTTTTGGATATAAGTTTTCCTTGCAATCATTACATCAGTCCTGTTTTATCTAGATAATGGATTTATCTAAAATAACTATAAATAAATTAACATGAAGTTCTTTTGAACATGCAAGTTATTCAAAAGAACTTCTTCATTCAGGAAGTAACTATCAGCATTTAGATATGTATAGTGACATCAGAGACTGTAGAGAAAAAAAATTTTCTTTTTTCAATTCCTAGAATTATTGATCAACTGAATATTCAAAATGATTATATTTTTTCTCATTGGAGAATGGTGAAAATTGTTAAAGAAGCAGAAGTGCGCTATGCAGGATAAAAAAAATCCAATCATATCTAAAGAATAACTGTAGAAATAGGTTATTATTTAATGATAGTGCTACCATAGAAAATAGTTAATAAGGTTGAGAAAATGTGTTTGATGTTACTTCTACATGTTGCAAAAAACAATGCAAGTGAGTGTCTGACATTAATATTACAATAAAACTGACGATATAAATTGTAGACTTGCAAACTAAAGATAACACATATGCAAATGGGAAATAAACTGCCAAGTGATCATTCATGGCCTTTCAGTAAAAACGTCTTTCAGTTAAGGTTTCAGATTTTAAATTACGTCCAAAGGGGTTTTTTTTTTTTTTTTTTTAACATTTTGGCTGTTACTTTTATTTATTAAGTAATAAAAAATGTTCTTTGCACTTAAACCATAGAATTTAGTTCAACAGCAATATCGCAAGATAATTTTAAAATGAGCGTATCTTTAGAATTTCCGATACACAGCTCCGCGTGCAGGAGATAAAAATGTTCCCCTCATGTAGATGTTGCCATTGCTCGCCTTTAAATCATTGAGTTTGTTCATAAAAAATTTGTTTAAGTTTTACAAAATATGAAATGGATAATAAAAGAAATTCCAAATTCAAATTTGGGTTTCCAGATGCGCATATTCGGGTGGAAAAGTACGTTATTCAAAATTAGATGCGTATGGGTACCATTGTTTTATTACATTTGGAGAAATATGGATACATTTATGCAGATTCTTCATTATTTAATTTAATTAAAATAATACAGGGCGATAACATTTGGTGGCAACAATTTGAAAAGTGAATTGGACATTTATAGTGAATCAAAGCAAAATCACAAAACAAAAACAATAGTCCTTCAGGGACAAAGCATGTTTAGACTAAAAATCATCATAAGCGTGAATTTAGACAGTTGTTTCAATAATTTCATCAAGAAGTCAAAACAATGTAATATTTAACAGTAGATTTCTTCATTAAAAAGGAAAATATACTTAGTAACTCTATAAAAATGCAGTGTAACACTTTTAAAATCTGTAATTCTAAAACTTAATATATGTGTCACATCCTGAAAATGTTTTTGATTATAAATCTCTAAACTATTAAAATGTGTATTCTCTTGTTTCTTAAAGATTAATGCTTAAAATCCGTACATTAGCTGACTTAAATTGTTTTTGAAATATTAATTTGCAAAAATATAATCTGAATCTTTTCTGATTTTTTATTATAATTTATTATTAAATTGTTTGTAATTGTTACGATTATTTTCATACAGAGTGGATTTAATAGTACTGTGGTAAAGAAAGGATATGAAACTGGAATGGTTTTGGGTGAAATTCATATTACTGGAATAGATTTTACCCTTGAGAAGGTTACTGTTAATGGCGTGGAGTGCATATCTAGAGATATTTTAGTAAGTATATTAACTATTTCATGATTAATTCAAATTTGTTTTGTCACAAGTAAAGAATTTTTAAAGTTAGATAGGACTTCATGTTTACGAGACAACCTTTTTTAAATTGTGTGACTACCCGTAAATGTTTCAGAACTTATATGAATAATGTTTTCGAAGTTTTTATGTACAGTTCTACTTGTTTTTCTTTCAATTTGCTATACTTTTCTAATTTATATGTTTTAATTTTACTTTGTTTATTTTGCACATTTTCACTTCAATAAGGTTTTTTATTTTTACAGTAATTTTAATTTAAAGAGTGGGGATAACATGTTGTGGAAACTCTTCAAGAATGCATGGAAGAATAATTTTCAAAAAGAAAATTAATTTACAGCAATTTAAAGTCTAGCAGTGTCAAGAAGAACAAAACATGTTATTCAACACTTATTAATCAACCTGGTTTAATGTTTTAAATACTTACCCCTTGACAAGTTCTGTTTCAAACATAAAGTGATTAAAATAAGGGTGATTAATTTATTATGTTTTCACAGCTTCTTTAATTTTAATGATTACATCACTGTTTTAACTTCTCATACAAAAAGCTTAGATTGCGATCTTTGACTACTCTAAATATTCACTTTTAAGACATGTTAAATATTTCCCACCCTACACGTTTTTCCTCAAATAGGATAATAAAATTTCTCTTCCTTTTGAACTGTCTTTATATGTGTATCTGTGATGTTGATTTAGTTCATTATAGATAATTTGATATTAGATGAGTGTTTGACTGGGAAAAACACCAATTATTTAACAGTCATGAGTAGACTGAAGTTAGAAGATCATTGAAATTTGGATTATGTAGTAGTAGATGCTGGGAACTTTTAAAGAATTTCAAAATCACTTGAGAATCCAAACATATCTGTATTACTTGCTGCTTACTCTATGACATGGCACAGCAAAATGGGGACAATCTGCACACCACAGTTTTAATTATGATGCATAACATTTTTATTAATGAATAGAGGCAGCTAGCAAGAGATGTCCTTTAACTAGCAAGCATAGGCAGGAAAAGAGAGGGCATAATAATTGCAGCAGTATTTTTAATCTCAAAACTCTGTTTTAATCCTGCACGGTAATCGGGCAAGAGTTTTTGGATTGAGGATAGCATATGGAAAGTGCAGATGCCACGAAGGAGTTGTACTTGAATTAAAAATTAGTAATTTAAAGGTCTGTTATCTGTTTTTCCAATTAAGTTAAATTTTTTAATAAATTTTTGTTGTATATTTATATATCTCTACATATAATAAAACAAAGAGTCTGTGTGTGTGTGCCTTTCGTTCGTGTTGCGAGTAAGCTAATAGACCCAGGGCCACGAAATTTGGTACATAGGTGTATCTACACAAAAGCCAGTGCACCTCGAAGCGATTTTTTCGAAATTCGAATTAGAATTTTTTTTATTTTATGTTTTGTGACCAAATCGCGTCATTTTGAGA
>KK116723.1:91370-105131 GCA_000611955.2 Stegodyphus mimosarum | reverse complement strand
TTTTTTTTTATGAAATAGTATCAAATTGATGATTTTCTCTCATTATATGAACAACAATGGCATGCAGCCATTGTTGCTGATATCAGCACTATTGCCACCCGGAAAAATGAGGGTGATAATTCTGTGCAGTTTTTAAATTTAATGTTTCTCTTGGATACTGGACGTTTGTCTAGAGAAGGCAGCGGGAAGTTGGTTAATTTATTTATTAGGATAATTAATATTTGTATTAAGGGATATTGCTTATTTCATTGTATGCTTTTTATAGGTAATGCATTTTTAACTGAATTTTTATTTCCGTTGTTGTTTGTTTCTTTTTCGATAAAATTGTTCTGCAGAGTAAAATTCTGTGCAGTTTTCAAATTTAATGTTTGGTGTTCTCTTTAGGCATTTTTCCGGTACACTTAAAAGCCAGACGAAGGCTGGCCGCGCAGCAGCTAGTATATATATATAATACTCAAATGTACATTTTACACACAAAAAAGGGGAGAATAATAGTAATAAAATATTTATCTGAAAGCCTTCAGATTTTATATTATGCCCAAATGAGCCTTTTTTTAACGTTTTGTATAATACATTTATTTATTAAATATGTTTGTTGCACTTAAACCACATAAAATTCAATTCAACAGCAATATCACGAAATATTTAAATACAGTATATCTTTAGAATTTCTGCTAGACAGTCTCATGCACTGGAGATAAAAATGTTATTTACCGTACAGTGTTGCTATTACTTGCCATGAAAGCATTGAGTTTGTTAATCAAAAATTCGTTAAAGTTTTACAAAATATGAAATAGATAATAAAACTAATTTGGATGCCCAGGTCACTGTATTCGGGTGGAGGATTACGTTATTCAAAATTTGATGGTTCTAGGTACCGCCGTTTTTCACAAAGTGAAACAGACACTTGTATATGCATAATGTCGTTTCAAAACTAATAGCTTTTCTGGACTGCTGCCCCTTTGGGCTAAAAAAGAAAAATAGGGCAGTCTTGTATCTCCAATTCTTCTGGACTGATTGACGAAATTTAACTTAATGTTTTTCATGTCTGGAAAGAATGACTTCGGATATATATTAGATTTATATACAGCATTGTTCTAGCATAAGTATTTTGGTACAAAATTGAACTTTTTCTGAAATGACATAATTTTTTTTTTTTTTTCCCTATTCTCGATTCTGCATCTCAAATTTTGCCAAATTTTGTAAAAATTGTAGGAGTAGTTTAAAAAAAATTCTCTCTCTCAAAATTTTAGCTCCTCAATGTTAATTGAATTTGGTATATATTTATTAATATCTGTTTTTTTTTAAATTAAACTTAGTAGACTCCTTCTTACACAATTTAAAATTAGTTTCAGTCCGAATAAAATTTGCAGATATTTTCTGATTTATTTTTTAAATTTTTAATATTTAGTAATTTTCATAAATATTTTGAAAAATTTTTTGAATTGTAACCTATAAAATTTTTACCATCACCTGAAAGTAGATGTATATAATAGGCCTACCTACAAAAAATTAGAATTTTTTATTCAAAATTTCCAAAAATATATATTTAATTGTGAAAGGTTTGGGGGGGGGACTGTTTTAACTGCATTTGGTGTTTTATGTTTTTCTGTATTTTAAAATTTTTAACGAAGATGTTTTTCATTTTTATATATTTTTATTTTACTGTGAAATCAGAACTCCCATTGTTTGGCTGCATAATATTTCAAACTTTGAGAGAAACAGGATTATTTTTATCTACAATCTAAGCTGCATGTACCCAACAATTTTCAGATATTGTTTGTTTGGTCAAATGCAGCAAAACTTGGAAGAGCCTATAAGAGATGTGATGTCTTCATTAAGGACCTTCTAAGGGAAACCAGCTTGAAGAAATTTATAACTAACAAATGACAGAATCTGTATTCTTATTAATTTAAATTTTTAACTTTTGAGGGTTATGTTAAATTGTAATTGTCAGTTATCAATTAGTTATATAATCTAACTTTTATATAAAAAAAAAAGTCACTATTGTAATTATCTCTTATCTCCATTGGTAATTGGTTGATCTCTGCCCTCTCTCTCTTTTTAAAGAAGATATTTTTTAATATCAGTTCATTTCTGGTAAAATATTTAAGCCAGTTTGTTTTAAGAAGATATTATTGAAATACTGAAACTGTCAAATATTTTCCTTTTAATTTAAAAATACTTATATTAAATTTTGTTCATTAATTTCAGAATAATTCAAACAGTTTGAATAATAGTAATAAGTATGGAAAATTTTTGGAGCGAAACCCTGAATATTCTATACAAGAGGAATTTGCTAATGTAACTGTTCTAGATAACTGGAAATGCCAATTTATGTTTGATAAACCAGACGTAAGTAATTTATTTCTATTTTCTTTTGCACAAAGTCTCCTTGATGTGTGCTTGTTTTATAGTATGCAATCATAATCATGTCTTATTGAGTTTTCCTGTAACAAAGAAATAAAAAATCTAAATTATGTAGTTAAAGTCTTCTTGAAAATCCAGATTTTAATTTTAATAAAAATATGCTCATATTAATAATGCAAAAATAACTCTTCATAAAGAAATTTTAGATATTCTGTTTCTTAAATTTATATTAATGCAATTTAAATATCTGTTTACTACTCATAGAAGACATAAAATTAATTCTTTGTGATTAAGGAAAAATATTGAAGATGGATATCCTATCCAACTCACCAAGTTTGCAAATAATAAATAATCCAATTTTTTTGGCTACTTTTTAATTGCTTATATTTTTTCTAAAATATTCCATCAATATTGTAATTTTTGTGTGGAATTTGTTTTACTGCTGATATGCTGTATTAACAATTGAGAATATTTGGCATTCTTGAGAAGAATCTTGAGAACAAACACATCGTGAATTTTATAGTCAGTTGAAAGTATCATAAAATTGTGTTATAATTCAATATGAAATAAAAATATCTCTAATATATGGTTATAAAATAATATTTTTGTAGTACAAACAAAACAAAAATAATATAATTACAAAAAATGACAGGTCTTCTACAAGCTAATCGGCATGACTACCTACTGATAGTTGTAGTATGTTTAAATACAGCGATATATAAAAAAATCTGTGTTCCTTTTGAAAGGTAATTGATTTTTAGTATTGTATGATAAAGTTTCAAGTTAGTGTTATGGCCATAAAAATTCT
Source organism: Stegodyphus mimosarum (assembly GCA_000611955.2). Classification (NCBI taxonomy): domain Eukaryota; kingdom Metazoa; phylum Arthropoda; class Arachnida; order Araneae; family Eresidae; genus Stegodyphus; species Stegodyphus mimosarum. Next base: position 101,953 of record KK116723.1, on the reverse strand, counting down.
TATATATATCAGAGAATTGCATAAATTCGATGTTGTGTATAGTTTCAGCATTGTGCATCGGCCATGATCACGAACAACGAAAATAAAGTTACTGGAATAAAATATTATTCAACAACAAAATGGCCTAATTTGGCATTCACCTGATACTTCGCTTTAGCTATTAAGCATACTTTGGAATATTTCTGGATGCTTACGGTAAAAATATATTTCAGGGTACCCCTTGGCAATTTCTTGTTTACATCCAATGCCATCTCCAGTAAAAAGGAGTCCAAAAATAATTAAAACAAAAAATATATAATCTCAATAAACTGCATTTTAAATCAAACAAGGAAGTAGCATAAGAAGGGAAATACATGTTATCTTATCTACACAGTACAAAAAGGAAATATTGACTTACCTTATTTAACGTTTCTTCAATATGTGTGACAGACAGAATTCCTTGACAGCATCCAAAAACTATTTAAAATTATATAAATTAGAATCTATATACTGCAGCCGCCCTATTAATTCACAAAAGTAACAATGAAAATTATCATCTGTACTGTTGGTAGCATTTCTTTCAAAAATCCCTTTTTATTACACCCCACATATCTTCCATAATGTTGATACCTCACTGTATAATTTACCGAGAAGTGAATGAAGCCATTTAAATCTTCATTTACACACCAGTCAATAAATGTTGTCTTTCCCAGGCATTCTAAATTGTTCAGAAACTTCAGGTTAATATTTATCACCAGCAGTATTTTATGGTGTAAAGCACAAAATAAGCAATGTACTTCCTAACCAACATCCTTGCATAACAACATAAATAAGCCCTTGCAAATATTTTCCAATCAGTCAAATTTGCCGCAATCACGCAACCAATCACGTCATAATAGGGTTTCCATATCATTCAACTACTCAGGTTACCATAAATGAAACAACAACATGGCAATAAATGAAATAACAACTTGTCGATAATCCAAGGGGTGCCCTAGAATATAGACTAACCGATTATTTAGTTAAGGCAAATAAATGCCAATGGGCAGGGAACCCTCATTAAGGATTTTTGAAGAGAAACTGACCCTTGTGTTTGTGTTTACACAGACACAAGGCCATAGATTGAAGGCCATAGATTTCTTTGAACTGAGTTTTTTTTAATTAATTTTAAATTATTTATCCAAAAAAGCACTATTTAGCTTGCATTTCAATTTATTTACAGTAAGCAGATCACTGGAAAGCACCAAGGAAAAACAGAGGCATAGGAGTGATTTTTAAAATTTCCGTAATTATCTAATCTAAAAAATTTAAAAACAAGAAAGTTGGCTGAGAAATTTGGCCAACAATTTAGATAAGTTGTTTTATTTCCGTGTATGTTAATATTTTAATCCTCTCCCTTTAAACTTTTAATTATGTTCACAGTTTTTTTAATTGTTTTGTTTAAACTTCCTTTTATTAAATTTCGAGCTTTTCAGTTTTTTGAAATTTTGGTGTTTTAAATCTTTTTCTTCTATCTTTTTGTCATTCTTTTTTCATCTCATGTTGCATGGATTCCTTGTATATTTTTGGCAAATTTTTATTGTATATGTATTTTAGTTTGTCCCCCCCTTTTTAATCTCATCAGTTAGTTCTTTCATCCATATGTATGCAATTTCTTGCATAGTTGTTAGTTTATTTTAACTAACATATTTACTATTATTTTCTACTTATTACTAATTTTTGTTTTGCTTATATGATAAACTTTTATATAATTATTTCATTATATAGCAAATATGTATAGTTTCATATCAGCATTATAAGCAGCATTTGGGCATTTTAAAACTTTTCAGACATCTTCAGAAATTTTCTGTTATGAGAACAGTTTCAAAAGTGCAGATGTGAAAGTTCTATAAAAATGAAAGTAAAAATTTTGTCATTATCCTTGTTCAATTATTGTTTTTTTTTTGGGGGGGAGGGAAGAGGAGGTTCTATTTTTTCATGGGCAAAGTAGTTACTTTTGGGGTTATTACTTCTATTTTTAATAAATATTTTTGAGTAGCCCGCTACAAGTTTAATAATGCAGAGTGTGTTCCTCCAGATGGAATTATTAGGTGCAAAAATGAAAAAATGATCAACTTGTGTTTTATAGCTGATTCCTAAATTTGCTTTAAAATAAATAATAAGCATGGATCAATTTTCTAAAATCAGTGATAAGCAAGGAAAAATTTTGTGTAACTTTGCTCTTGAAATATCTCCATGAATTTTGTATGTAAAGCTATGGAATATTTTGTTTTTAATCCCACTGGAGTATATTGAATATTTTATTAATTGGAGTTTTACTCTACAGGCGCTACATAAAATATTAGATTTTATTTTTAAAGAGCCTTTTCATCCACGAATTGAAACTTTTTTCACAAAATTTTCTGCCTAATTTTAAGAAACTTTTTAAAATAAAAGTACATACTCAGAATCAGTATTAAAAGTAATAAAACCTATGGACACCATTTCAAGGAGGGGGGGGGAGGTACTTAAGTCATAAATCAAATCCTGATATCTTGTGCATTAAATAGCTAATTTTGGCATTCTGCAATGGCAGTGTTATGTTACAGATGTTACTTGCTATGCATAAATGATTTTACTTTTTACAAATTCTTAAGAATTTTGTGTTTTGTTTCAGGGCTTTTTGTTCATCTCCTTTACAAACTTCAGTTTACTGAACTCATTTGTGATTGTGTGGAGTTAGTAATGTGAAAATTATCGACTTTTCTTGGTGGAATGAAATAATGAGAAAATGTATTTTATAATGAAATTCTTTTATTATAAACATACTTTCTTAGTACTTCTGTACATGTTTCTACTGAAAAAGCTGTATTAAAAACATACTTAAGTGCCTTAATAAGATATTTCTATGTGTTTGAATTTCTAATTTATAGATAATATTCGTTTTCTTTAACTTTCTGATTTTTAAATATAACTTAAGTATTTTTTACAACTTTATTTTTCTGATCATCAAACTTTTAAATAATTTGTTGAAATACAAATATAAAATTTATCTGAGACTGGTAAAGTAGACTAAAACGTCATCTTTTATTTTTAATAATATGTTGGTAATTATTAATTTCATGTTATAAAGCTGAATTGACTTATAGATGTATCATATTTTTATGTTAAATTTTTAAAAATTGTTTATTGAATGTGTTAAAAATAAACTTGTTTGATCTCTTTTGTGAACCTAATTATTTTCCGTTTTAAAATTCAAATTAGATAGAACATACTTTATTATGCGTGTATATTTAGTATTGTTATCTCAAATTTTATAGATATTAATATCTGAGAAAAATTAGTTTAAGTTAATAAATGCACAGTTTTTAACTATTATAATTTTATATATGTAGTAGTATTATCTGAAGTTTTGAAATAAAGTTTTGTTGTTTTGAATGAAGTAAATAATTATTTTACAAAACCCATACTGCGAATCACTAGTCTTTTATGATGCAAATTACTAAATTCATTGATGAAAATGTGTTTCATTCAGTTTGTGACATTGAACATCCTGAAATCAGACTCATAAGTTCAGTTTGTATTGTCATTCTTTCTAGGACACGGTTTCTTTTCCTCTGTAAAAAATTTTATATTGTATTATAAACAATATTTTCAAATTAAAAAGATAACAGTTTTATAGTAAACCCAATTAGTGAAAAAAATTCTGCAAATTTCTCAGATTAACTTTTAATTTATCTTCTTTAAAGAAAATTTATGGTCTAATCCTTAGAGATATTATATCAAATTTTTAATTGTAGAATTTATCACATATCTTATTATCACATATTAGCTAAATTAAGATAACTTAACAAAATTTTGTATTAAAAATATTTAAATCTTCTAACAGAAAAGCAAAGATTAATTCATCTTTCATTGCTGATATATGGTGGCTCCTTAAATATTCTTTTATTTATTTTTTTTTTCCTGATAAATAGTATCGAAAAATTCTTTAGCTGATGAACAGCATTTTATTACTAATCCTGTTCTTACTAATGTGTTTCAAATCCTCATCTTATTTCTTTCTTTATTTTTACTCAATAGATTGCATTAAGTTGTAGCTTTTTTATTATCAATTCAATTGCAAGCTTTAAGAAAATATAATTTTTCAAGCTAATTTTTTTTATAGTTCAAATATGGTGGAAATTTGATTGCTCATGCATCAATAATTTGAGATTTTTTTTTCAGTCAAATTTTCATAACTTTTAAAATTTAATAAGCATGTACCCCAAGTGACTGACAGTTATTTACTTAACTTTTATTTCTCAATAAGCCATAATTGCATTTTCTCTGAATTTTTAATTTTTTTATAGTGCATATATGCAAAGCATTTAGTTTTTGTCTGATTTTTTGTATATTTAATATCTTCTGCAAGCAATTGCAATCATGCTTTTGTGCATATTATTATTAAATGACAGTGAAAATATACATATAAAACCTTTTAAGTGATGTTTAATTAGTAATTTTATTCCACATTTAACTAAGAATATCGATCAAGAGGGGCAGCATTTCATTTACTTTTCTTCAGCCTGTAACAGCGGATCAAACAATAAGTAGAATATATTTAAATATAAAATTAATGTCTGAACAAAAGTAAAAATCAAAAATTTTCTTCAATTAGGAGAGCTGAAAGAAATATTACGGAGGGGAGAGAGAATACTGTGTTAAAGTTCAATGTGCCTAAAATTAAGTTTCAGCAATTTTTACAAAGCAGCAAAATTTGCCGGCCTTGGTATTTGTCAAATAGGTGCAAAGCACTCATAGCCAAGCTATTCTTTTCTTTAATTTAATTATTAGAGAAAATGGCAGAATTTTCAAAAAGTGTTTGTTTGACAATTAGTTGAAGTATTTGTGAAGCATGACAAAGTAATATTCTGAAAGCTGTTTTAAAAATATGCAATGAAGACCACATAGTTCATAGAACTTGCTAAAGACATCTTTTGAATAAAACTTTTGCATTAAATATGATTTATGCAAAAGCAGAAAGCATTGTGAAACTTAATATGAATAACAAACACAGACAATGGAGACTCGTAGTGCTTTTGAAATATAATATATGACAACTCGTGAAAGTAGTACTAAACTTATTTTCCACTGTTTAAGGAAAATTATTCTTTTTATTATTAACATACTAAAATTATAGTCCTCCTAAATGTGACATCTAAAATTCAGCTAGTAGATCAAGGTAACATTTAAAAATTGGTTGTAAAAAAATACTTGATTCTGAAATTTCAGCAGTACTTATTGAAAAATGCTATATGGATATGTTGCATTGTGAAAGCAAAATACAAAATAATATATAATTGGATGTAACACTGAAAGTAACAGCCAGTTCTTTAAAAAAAAAGACTTCAGGATACAAGATTCACCATTAGAATCATCTGTTGGAAAGGAAAAGGGTAAAATACAAAACAGAAAGAAATTAGGGCATTGTTGGAAAAAAATAATGCTTAATGAAACATAAAGGAGTTCATGAGAGTTGTCAAAGAAATGTTATTCATGTGAGGATGCATTAGTTGGTATCACAATTATGCCAAGGTGAGTGAGGAATTTTCCTGTTAAAAAAAAAGTGCCAAATCAAAATATAACAAATTAAATGCTAATTTTAAAGTGTTAGAATACTTTTAGATGATGTAGTTTGATATTTGTCAATTGTGCAAATAAGTAAGCCTCAGAATTGATTAGCATAATGAGAAAACATAGATTCAGATCACAAAGATCTTCCTCACAGAATCCCACATGTTTAAGTTACTAGGAGCGGTGGTCAGTTTATCTTGCAGATATGTAATGCTTAAAAAAAAGGGGGGTTGAGCAAAATTTTGTAGTTCCCAGTTTTGCCCCAATTTCCAACACCTTTCAGACACTGTTTGTCTGAGAACCTTTATTTCTAATCATAGCTGACTAAGGAGAATTGACCTATTCATAACTGACTGACTAAGTCAATGCTAACAAAAGTAATCCTCTAAAGCAGCGGTTCCCAAACCTTTTGAACTAGTGTAACCCTTTTTAGAATCAAGTTCTGTTGCAGAGCCCCTCAGGCCTTTTCTTTATCATAAAATTTAGTAGTGTCCAGATGTACTGTCAGGGAAAAGAAGAGGTAATAGATAGCAAAGCAATGTAAAATAAAGATATATACACAATATTGATGCGATAAAATTATTTGAAAAATTTAGAAGTTTAACACTTGAGAATAAACTGAGATACATTTTTAACACTTAAAATTATTTCAAAAATTTTGAAGTTTAGCACTTGGAATAACTCAACTTCAAAATTTTGCATCGCAAAAGAAGGTTATTTCAAAATTCAACAAAATCAACAACAGTTACTGCATTACAACAAATTATCAAGGAGAGCAATGATAAAAAGGATCCATGCAATAAACACGACCCCTTCAGTTTAATCATTATATCCAATTTAATTAAAATGCATATTCATTTATTGTTTGTTATTCAGATTTTTATCATCCATTACAGAAAACAATTTCAATAAAATTTTAGTAATTCTATAAATGCTTCAGATGCAGTAGTTAGTCATAATGCTTCTATATCTGATTTCAATAGAGCAGAAAGAATATCCTGCTATTTGTGTATTAAAAATCACTTAACAACAAATTTCTGGTTTTCTCCTAGACAAAACAAACCTAATTATCCTAAGCGAGCATACAGAGGTCACACTTATAACATAAGAGGCAGAAACTATCATCATTACAGAAGTTCAATAATCAAAATAGAAAAAGTTATAATAATAGCCCTCTAAACTAATAAAGGGTGCTTGCTAGACTTATAATGATGGAATAATAATTGTAATAAGAATTTTAGACCCTTTGCAAGAATACATAAATTTTGGGGCCATAAAGAAATTTATTGTCAAAATTAAAATATTTAAAAAAATGAAAATCGGTACAAACGTAAAATTGCAGAAAAGAAAAGTGTGAAAATTTAGAAACTTCAAAATTGTTAATGTCGTGTAGTATTGAAAACTTCCATAATAATTAAAATAAAAATTGGTTTACAGCCATCTGAAACTCTTGATTCTGGGGCGAATTTATCTTTGGTTCAACCAGATGTTATTGAACAAATTAGAAAATTCACTGAGGTTGAATTTGAGTCTCATATTGTACTGTTGCGTTATACGGATTCGTGGATTTGAGAGTATCCGATGAAAACACGATGCAGAACAATAAAAAGCACAATTTATTTACAAGAATCACTATTTACAGCACAGTTCCAGAATTACCTTTAAAAGCGTCGAAAATCTACAATAAATACGCTGAAACAATCAGCAAGACAGCTTTTCAGGCCGTTACTGTAAAGGTAGCTTCACGGCAAAGCACTATCTCGATCGCTTTCCGTTCACAAAACTCTCGCGTAGCTTAGCACTCAGAGTAAGCAGCTAATCTCACAATTCTCAGAATGCCGGCTCTCAGAAACGCAAGGGTTTATATAGCTTTTCCTTAGGTTCCACAGGTTTCGAGAAATATCTCGGCAGGAAGTTATCCTAGAAGCTTCCTGATTGGACCATGGGATATCGCCGATTTGGTCGCCAAATGGGCGATAAAGTCGCCAATCTAGCAACCCTAGTGCTATGCCGGAAAGCTTACATACAGGCGCAACCGCCGAATTTTTCGCAACAGTACGAATACAAACTTTTAAAGGATTACCAATTCCTAACATGTCTCCAGTAAATTTAAATTTCAAAACAAAAGGTTCAGTAATTTATTTTATTTACCTCCAAAAAATTAAAATTCTTCTTACCAGATAATTTTAGGATATGATTTCATTCGGAACAATAAAATTTTGTTAGACTCGGTAAATAAAAAACTAATTATTGACAATTCTTATTTAAATGTGGAAGAGAACTCTCCTTATCCAAAAATATCTAAATCAAGTAATCATGTAAAAAATAAATTCATTGAATTTAAATAGAGTTAGAATGGTATCAAATATTACTGTTATGCCTGGTCCAATCTCAGTTTATTTCATTAGATATACCTGAAAATTTAAGAATAAGAGTTTAAGAATTAAGTTTAAAGAGATTCAACTTTGTCCAAAAGAATCAAAAAATAAATTCCATATTAATCAATCTTTGCATACATTTGGTTATTATAACCACATTCAGACCATTTTCGAGTGAGAAACTAATTTTAAGAAAAAATTTGGTTAGACGAACTACTGAGCCATCTGATGTTGAGGATTTTTTTAACCTATAATTAAGTCAATAAACTTTATAAATGTATTAAATTTACAAGAAGTGATGCAACTAAGGAAAGAGGAATTAAACGTGCCAGATTTTAAACTAGATTATTTAAATGAAAAAGTGAAATGATGGAATTATTAATGAATAATTATGGCATATTTTCAAAATCCTATTTCTTTTTTCAACAGATAAAGCTATGTCGGAATTCGAACTTCTTCATAATATTCTGATTCAGACTAGATCTTATCATATTTCTAAAACTGTAAAATCGAGCTATAGTTATTGCTGCATCGAGTTATAGTTTTCCAGTACTATTTGTCAAAAATAAACCAAAATTTGGCAAAGTAATCAAGGCTGGATTAACCATTAAGCAATATAAGTACGTGCTTAAGGCATCAAGGAAATGGGGCACTACATAAAAGCCTTAGATATTCGGGGAAGGGGCACCACAAAAATGTCGTTAGGATATTCAGGAAATGGGGCACCACAAAAATGTCGTTAGGATATTCAGGAAATGGGGCACCAAAAAATTTCCCATTCCCGGTTTTATCATGAAATGCATGGTGTAGCTAAGCCAAAACCGAGAGGTTTGATTTGGTTTATGTGATTATGGCAAAGCATTGAGGGCTACTTTCCTAAGGGAAGGGATGCCTTCGTGAAGAACTTTATAAGAGAAACTGGCTCGTATACACGTTACACATGGGGAAAACCACGAAAACGCCCATGCACCAGCCCGTGCGCGGGATTCGAACTCGGACAGAACTACTAGTGTTCAGCGACTTTGCCGCTCGGCTGCTCTAAAACCGAGAGAGAGAGAGAAGGAATGAATTAAAAACTGGATAAACATATGTGGGGGCACTAAAACCTTTTAAGTGCTTAGAGCTTCTCAAAGTCTTAATCCAATCCTGAAAGTAGATTATCGTCTGTTGAATAACATTGCAGAATCTTACAAAATCTGTTTACCAAAAATTTTTGAAAGTTTACGCAACAATGCAAGGTAGAAAATTGTATTGTGCACTGGACTTAAAGTCAGTATTTTTTTCCAAATTAAAGTATAACGATTTTAATGAGGAAAAATTGGAATTTTTCACTGAGTCTGAAAATTTTCATCCTTAAAATCTTCATTTTGGACGTCGTAATAGTACTTCTTATTTCTATGCATTATTTTTAAAATGTCTAAATAATATTAAGGGTAATAATGTTCAGATTATTTCTTGATCATTTTATTGTTGCAGGTGATGGCGTAAATGAATTAAAGGTCACTCTTCAAAATGGTTTTGATAGGTTAAATTTTTTCAGTTTAACTTTGAACCCACCAAAATTTCAGTTTCGTAAATCTGAAATAACTTATTAACAGCTTCAGTCTTTCCTTGGAATGGTGGATTATTTTAAGCATTTAATCCATAATTTTGCTAAGATTGCTCAATCTATAATAGCTTTAACAAAAAGGAATGTAGGAATGTACCATTTGTATGAAACCAAAATTGTCGTGATGCATTTGATAAACTACAATCAGTAATGGTAGCTAAACCAGTCGTAAGAAATATTAATGACAAAAAATTAGATATTTTTAGTTACAGTGCTTCGAAAGTACCTATTTGTGACATTCTATCACAAAAAATTGATGGCGAATTCTTTCTTATAGAATTTTACTTGAGATTTCTCAGTCTTGCTGAGCCCAAATAGCCACCCATTAGGCATAAACTATATACTATTTTTCCCGCCGTAAAATACTTTTATGAACATTTATGACAAAAAATTAACAATTTTAACTAATGCTAAATCAATTACTTTTTCATATGCAACCTGACATTGTTGGCAGATGGTTATTATATTTATAGGATTTTGATTTGTAGAGTCATTAGACTTTTTGATGCGGGAGATGTGAAAGATGTGCAATGCTTTCGCTAGGACTCGAACCTGGACCTCTCGAATACGCGCCGAGTGTGCTGGCGTTACACCACGAAGGCATACTGGAAGAAGAGAGAAAATATTTAATAGATTGTGCTCTATAACTCAGAACAATTTGTTAAACCCTATATGAAAACTACTTGGTAAGAGACAAAAGGAAATACACTGTGGCCCTTGATGTAGTATGGGTTTACCTAAATGACTGTACGAAAAAAGAAAAAAAGGTCTGTTTATCATCGAAAACGTAGTGAAAAAAATGTACAAATCTGGTTTCCTCAAAGCAAACAAAGTTTCAGTAAGTGGTTTATGATTGTCCCAGGATTCTCTTAGAAAAGGAAATTAAGAATATTAGGGGAAAATGTCAAAATGAACTCAACGGACTATCAAGAGAAAATTCCGATATTTACAGAAGAAATTCCGTTTCTTTATTCCGGAATTTCAAAGAGTGAAATTTCGGTAAGACAAAGAAGTAAGTCATA
>KK116723.1:76001-91320 GCA_000611955.2 Stegodyphus mimosarum | reverse complement strand
ATCTCCCGTTCTATTGGGCCGATTAGCAAAATTCAACTTGCGTTTTTCATGTCTCGAAAGCGCGACTTAGGATACGTATTAGATTTATATATAGCATTGTTCTAATATAGGTATTTTGACACAAAATCGGACTTTCTCTAAAATGACATGCCAATTTTTTCCCATACTTTGATTCTACGACTCAAATTCTGTCAAACTGCCAAGTTTGGTAAAAGTCGCAAGTGTAGTTTCTAAAAAATTAGCTCTCAAAATTTTAGCTCGTCAATGTTAATTGAATTTGGTATATATTTATTAATAGCTCTTTTTTTTATTACATTTATTTGAGTCTTCCTTTCATATTTCGAAATTTAGGTTCATTCCAAATAAAATTCGCCCATTTTTTTATGATTTATTTTTTAAATTTGTATTTTTAAATAATTTTTACAAATTTTTCGAAAAATATTCTGAATTATAACCTATAAAATTTTTAACATCATCTTAAAGTAGATGTATTTCTAAGCATACCTGCAAAAAATTAGAGTTTTTTGTTCAAAATTTCCTAAGATACAAGTGAATTTGCATTTTGGCGCGTTTTGAAATTTGGCGTATTTATTATAAGCGATCATAACGAAAATGTGGTTTACGCACAAAGAAAATAGGTTGCTATAAATTAAGAAGTTCGCCAAGTGAATTATTCTTGGCACAAACTGAAAAAAATTCGGCAAGATAAATTTTAAAATTTCTCTTTAAATTTCTCACCAAAAATTATACAATTTAGTATCTAGGCATAATTTGAGTCGTAGAATCGAAATATGGAAAAAAATGGTATGTTTTTTCAGAAGAAGTCCTATTTTGTGTCAGAATACCTATGTTAGGGCAATGCTACATATAAATCTAATGTAGTAATTAGTATCCATAACTAATTTGGAATTAAAACGCTCAAGCATACCAGCCATTATTCAATATTTCGTAAAATATGAGAAGGTAGGGAAAAAACGCCTAGATGCAACGAAATGAGAATACTACTGAAATCATGTGATTGTCACATGTTAATAGAAGCCATGCAATTGCGCAAACTGAAGGAATTTTCATAAAGTTAGGGACTTTTATCACATTTACCATTACGAGTTGGGAATTATGCAAACAAACCAGTTAATTTGATAAACTTTCAAAAATTTATCATATTTACTAAATCTAGTAGTGATTATGCATAATTACCGGTAATTATATAACCTATAATCACCGGATTAATCACATTTGCGTAACATATACATACATACCTATGTTACGTCTCTACCTACAAGTATATATGTACTTGTAGGTTTCGTGACGTCACGGAAAAAAATTCTTTTTGTTCATTTTAAATCCATTTTACATTCCATTTTTGAAAAAAAGTCTATTACTAAACAGATGTCACTAAAAAATATTGTCTAAATTAATAAGGGAGCGACCAAAATGGAAATTTCCGTCGAAATATGATAGACCCAAAATTTTTCGCAAATACAGTACTTCCAAAACAGAAAACGTTTGCACTTAATTGTCAGAACTTAATTGTGTAAAGTAAAAATTATAAATCTTAATGGGAAAAAAAAAAACTGAAAAATTAGTCGTTTGCATTTTTATCAGTTTTGTTTATCCACGCAGACATTTAATGAATCATATAAATTTTTGTTTCATATGTTTTCATTTCCGGTCTGAATGTAAATACACGTTATTTGATTTATATTTGCAACAATGCCTTATAATTAAAACTGTTATTATTGCCATAACAATTTAACAGCTTGTTTCACAACAATGGACGTACAGATTTACTCATGCAGTTCTTTAAAACTTATAACAGTTAGTTCGAATATTGTTACAACTTAACTAGACATCAGAGATTTTGGATACTACTGCATTTTATAGCAGTGCAACTTTGCTGTTACCACTCTGTCGTCTGTTCTTCGAATAATACATTTATTCACTTGCTTTTAATTTGCATTTCAAGTAATTTTTCTAGTTCCATCAGAAAGAAGAAGTATTTACTGAAGAAAAAAATTTACTTGAAATGGAGGTAAAGGACAGTTCGTTACCGAAGGCGAGGGCGAATGACCAGTTGTTAAAATCTTCCTTTCCAAGAAATGTGAATAATTCGATTAACGAATTCGAAGGAAAATCGATGAAGACAAGTTCTGAGGATGAATGGTCATCAGTATATGACAATAGAACCTCATGGTTGCCAGAATTCGAAGAAAGCGGGATTAGAGCTCAGATTCTTTCGAAAGAAAACTATTTATATACTTGTAGTTTTTTCCAAAAACATCTAGAGAATATGCTGTCTAATGAAATGCCAGAAATGTGCAAGATATTTTCTCTGCTTTTTAAAAAATACCGAGAAGCGTTCAATGTTTCTCAAAATCTTGTGCATAAGGTATTTGAACTTGAGGCTATGAAGAAATCCCTTGAGAACAAAGCATCAAGTCTTGGTAGACAGAAAGAAGAAGAGGCCGAAAAAGTGAAAACTGTCATGAAATCATTTTTAAGTTTCAAAGATAGACTAACCGAAATTGAAAGTGAACGCAATAATTTGCAGAAAGAACGGGATGAAATGGAAGAAGAACTGATTGCAATGAAAACAAAATTCGAGGTAAGAAATTAAGGATTTTTCTTTTTTTAAGACTTTAGAAACAGATTTTCATATAAAAATCAATGGTAATTTAATGAACCAATACAATAACAAGTATAATTTTCAAGCAAAGTAATAATTGACAGCCGACTCATTTTAACCTACTTCTATGAGTGTTGTTAAATTTTTCGAAGAGGTCAGATAGGATTTCATAATAAAGGTAAATCTTCTATTAGTTAACACCAGGGTAATCTAAATCTGAAACTCTATGTGAAATACTCTCATAAAATTATGTACACTGCGCGGAAATTTTGAAAAAAAAAAAAAAAAAAAAAGAACAATTCGATATTTCTCCTTCTACTGGGCCGAGGGCCGATTGAGGAAATTCAAATTGCGTTTTTCATGTCTCGAAAGCGCGACTTAGTATATGTATTAGATTTATATATAGCAGTGGTCAAATATAGGTATTTTGACTCAAAATCGGATTTTTTCTGAAATGATATGCTAATGTTTTTCCATATTTCGATTCTACGACTGAAATTATGCCAAACTGCCACGTTTTGTAAAAATCGCACGAGTAGTTTTTCAAAAATGAGCTCTCAAAATTTTAGCTCCTCAGTGTTAATTGAATTTGATATATATTTATTAATATCTCTTTTTTTAAAAAACTTATTGGATTCCTTCTTACACAGTTTGAAATTTAAGTTCATTCCAAACAATATTCGCCTATTTTTCATGATTTATTTTTAAAATTTGTATTTTTAAATAATTTTTAATTTTTCGAAAACTATTTTAGGTGTATTTCTAAGCATACCTGCAAAAAATTAGAGCTTTTTATTCAAAATTTTCGAAGATATACGTAAATTTATATATTGGCGCGTTTTGAAATTTGGCACATTTGTTGAAAGCGTTTCCGAAGGTATACGTGAATTTATATATTGGCGGGTTTTGAAATTTGGCATATTTGTTGAAAGCGATAATAACGAAAATGTGGTTTACGCATTTTGTTAAAATTATTTGAAAGTAAGAACGATGTGACTATTTTTCCTCTTATCCACAATGTAAAAAGGCAAGAACGATGCGACATTTTTTCCGCCGCTGCACAATGGAAGGGAAAGGAAATAGGTTGCCACATATTAAGAAGTTATTCTTGGCTCAAACTGAAAAAAATTCCCCAAGTTGAATTTATGAATTTCTCCGTAAATTTCACAAAATCTAATCACCAAATTTTACAAAATCTAATATTTAGGCATAATTTGACTCGTAGAATCGAAATATGGACAAAAATTGCTATGTTATTTCAGAAAAAATCCGATTTTGTGTCAAAATACCTATTTTAGAATGATGCTGTATATAAATCTGATATATATCCTAAGTCGCGCTTTCGAGACATGAAAAATGCAATTTGAATTTCGTTAATTGGCCCAGTAGAATGGGAGATATAGAACTGTCCATTTTTTTTTCTCAGTGTACAGTTTAATACATCGTATTGCTGCGAGTGTACGGATTCGCAATGGTCTGAATGCGCACAGAACCGATAATAGCTTGATAAAACTTATTTTCCGAAAGCAAGCATTTTATAGTTTTCGAACTTTCTACTATAATACTACAGCTCTTCTCAGTATGATAGACCACAATCAGTAATTACCACTTCAGCTGCTAAGAATGTTAACTACAATGCAATGCAAAGTTCATTCTAAGAGCGAAGCTGGCACAGAGATCTTTTAAAATACTTCGAAGTCAACTTTGAACTGAAAATGATGCTTTCTCTAATCTTGTCCACTTTTTCCCCAGGCGCTGAGAAATTTCCAGTACCTTTCATTTCTCGAAGTTACTGGCAGGGAAGGCATATACAGTTACATAGGGCATTTGAACCAATTACAAGAATTATCAATTTACTACAGGGACCAGACCAAAATGTTTCCAAATGACCACCAAATTCGGATACTTTTTAGGATTTCTCGCTAAATTTGGCGACAAAAATTAGTCGCCATCACCAGCTTAACGACATCTTGTCAATTTGGCAAGAAAGCCACTGACCGCTATAATCTTATTTTTCCGGCGAAGCTTCATTCTTGAGGCCTTTTATGTTACATTATACAACAGATACTAGACTTTTAAATATAATTTCACTAAAATTATTTACATGTACAAAATTCGTAACAATGTATTGGCTCATACATTTTATATCTCATTTAATTGCTTCTAATTTCCACCACCAATTCAAAATCTTACTAAAATTTGTCTACTCTTAATTTATGTATATTAAGTGCCCTGTAGGGAAGATCTCAACTTATCCTCTGCACAGGTGGCCTTCAAGACATCATACTGTCCCTTACAAAATTAAATCAAGTGATTAAATTATTACCTACAAGTAACTGAAAATATTACTATTAAAACTATTACGTATTCTAACAAAATAAAACTATCTAGAATATGCATTAATTATTTTAGAAGTCTAACAACAAAATCAGTGTTATATTTTCAAATTTTCACAGGACTAGTTTCGATGGTTTTACCGAACCACCATCCTCAGCTGCAAAAGCGCAAATGAACAAGATAAGATATAATGATTAGATAAAATAAGATAAAAAGGCCTGGACAGGAGACAAGCTACTGGTGCCATCTGTTGATGAAACCAGAACTAAAACATAATTTCTTTAAAGGCTGAAGGCAAAGATGGATTGGAATTAGGGTCGTTAACTAGAACAGAAAGATTTTTTTGAATGTGAAATGCCTCTAGAAAATCCAGTTCACCAATGGAAGATGTTTTTTTGAATAATTTTGGCAGCGGAAAAACTGAAAGTGTGATTTTCGGACCAACAATGTTTGTTGTTTGACTTCTAAATTAATATTTGTTCTCAACAACAAATAACTTTTTTTGATTAAATGAGATTAAGTTTCTAAAATAATTGTGAAGGATACAAGCAGTGAATTACATAAACTTAACACAAGTGACATGAAAACCTGTAGCATTGAAATAAAGTTAATAAGCTCGGAATCGTTCGTAATATTTAACTTTCCATATGTAACACAATTTAGTATTGGATCTTTTGAATTTATAATAACAAATAACTTTTTTTGATTAAATGAGATTAAGTTTCTAAAATAATTGTGAAGGATACAAGCAGTGAATTACATAAACTTAACACAAGTGACATGAAAACCTGTAGCATTGAAATAAAGTTAATAAGCTCGGAATCGTTCGTAATATTTAACTTTCCATATGTAACACAATTTAGTATTGGATCTTTTGAATTTATAATCTGTAGTTTTTAATTTCGCAACAAGAACTCTGTTACCAATATTTAGGAACTCAATCATAGGATTCTGTAACATGGGTCAGTTTGCCTTTTAAGGGTGATACTTTATCATTACTTCCTTAATTATCACTAGTTCATTTATTTTGATATTTGAATTAGCACAAAGTCATTTTATGTGTACTTGAAGTTGTGTTAGATGATCTTCCAAAAGGATTAAGGTTCAACCAATTTCCAGTGGTTACGAAGAAGTAGCTCACCACCGCACATATTTGGTTCCGGAATGGTCTTTTATAATGTTCCTGTCAGGAAATGACCGGATGTAATTACGTAATAATCATCTGGATAACTTGAAATCATTATCGACGATTTTGAGTTCAGAAAAGCTTGAATATTCTGCTAGAGTACATTTGTTCTAAATACAAATTCTTCAAGAGTATAAGTATTTGTGAACCAATTGCTCTCCTTATTGGATGTTTTATATCCCACAGTCCACCAAAGTTTGGCGAAGAAGGCGGATTGAATTTCCATTTCTTACTCTTTCAACACAAAAATAGACGTGCTGTGCTTGAAAATTGCACCCTTTCGTCGTCTAAACTTCTAAAGAAACAGCAAATTTCACTCCAGATTCCGTAAAAGCTCTTGTGGAATTCACTGTGGGTGCTGGAAGATCTCCAATCATCACTTGATATGATAGTTCACTTCTTTGTTGACAGCATACCTACTCATTTCCGAATTATCTTCAGAAATGGTGCACAAATAATTCAGTATCTTTGTCTAAATGCAAAGTCTGTATTCATCCGTGCAGATACTTGTGATCATAATGTTGTATTATCAGTTGTAGTATGTACTGAAATTTAGGGCCGCTCAACAGGTACAAAATTGGTCGCAGCCCCGTCCACCTAATCGACATGATTTTATGACATTGAGGAATGCGCCAAGTTACAACCATAAACAACGGCGATCAGCAACCCGGCCGTGTCCCAATTATCAAGCCAAGGACAAAATTTCCTGAAGAATATATTCCAATAATTAAAACTCATAATTCGTGCCGAGAAACCAATAAAGTGTTAAAGGCCTCCGAGTAACAAAAAACACACATAATAAACCAAGGAAAATAATAAAATACGGTTATCAGGATATAACCTGATAATCTTTAACGGCACACTAGGAAAGAGAGGAGAAACAAAAAAATAATAAATAAATAAAATCATAGCTTAGAAATCAACAAAAAATAAGGAAGGGACAATTCGGCAAATACAATCACCCTTATCACAAATATAAACAGATACAGACCCCACATATCATGAATATTTTTTTCCTACACTAAAATTCCGACCTTAGATCGGTTATTATTTAAAAAGCACATAAGTTCTTTTGCAAATCTAAAATCTTTTTCTTTTCCAGTAAAACGTTTTATAAAATTAAACTTTTTCCTTATATTATAGGTCAAATTACAATCTTCGACGAAATGCTTAGCTAAACCTACAAATCCACAGTTGCAACATAAATCGTTTTCTTGAATATTAAATCTTTTTAAATATACCGGGAAGCGTCCATGTCCAGTAACGATCTGATTGAAATCCAATTGGGATGAAATACTTTTATTGTAAACAGGTTCTGAATATAACAAATAACCTTTTCTCCTTTCTGAGCTACTCCAATTATTTTTCCATAAATTAAAATAATAACTTTTTTTCCCATTAGTAACAATTTTCCTTGATGGCTGCACAATGGAACACTCCCCGAACAAATCTAATGCTGCCTCTTTGGCCAACACGTAGGCCCTCTCATTGCCCATAATTCCAACATGTGATTTAACCCATCTAAATTTTATGTTATGAATACCAGCTTTTTCTGAATATATACATTTAATATCCATAATTAGTGAATTATTATTAGCATAATTATTTAAAGCTTGTAAGCCAGATAGACAATCGCTATATATTACTATTGAATAACTTCGAAATAAGTTTTCTTGGATCCACCTGATGACATGGTATATAGCAGATAATTCGGCCTGAAAGACCGAATTATATTTTTCCAGTTTCATTTTAACAGATTGTATTTCAGTTCCATGACAAAATATAACCATAGAAAAACCAACTTCGTCCTCAATATTTAATCCATCGGTGAATATATCTATTTCATTGAACTGAACAAAATGAGAATCATAGTCAATAGTAATTCTTTTAGCTGGGTGGGTACAATAAGGGTTTAAATTATGAAAGGCAGTACAATAAACCAGATTATCATTATAATATATAAAATCAACTTTTCTAGTAGATAATAAAAATTTGTCATAATAGTATTTATAAAAAATTGAGAGAGGCGGCGTGCCAGCCAAGACACAAGCAACTTCTGTGGAAGTTGTTCTAAAGCATCTAGCCAGTACCAGAACCCAGGGCCGCTGTATGGTTAATAGTTTATTTCTTATTCTTTGTAACTCCGCAGCTCTGGAGCCCCAACAACCGATACCATATACAATTATAGGAATGATGACTGCATTGTATATATTTCTAATAATACCTCTTTTATTATATAGGACCTCAGATGAAAAATTTCTTTTATAATATAACAAGATTGAGTCAGTTTTCTTTTGAATCTCTCTGAGGTGCAATTCGAAATTCAATTTATCATCGATGATAACACCAGGATATTTGAGGTGATCTGCTTTCTGTAATCGTGTCCCCTGAAATCTAAGTTTAGGAGGCCTGGTTTTTTTACCTCCCTTCGGAAAAAATAAAAAGGAGGATTTTTGCAAATTGAATATCAATTTTTCCTTTGCTGCCCAACCATTAAGGATATCAGAGACCAAACTACAACGTTGTTCTAATTTTTCGAGGGAAAAATCGTATACTATGTACAATATATCGTTTGCGTAGCAGATCACGTCAACACCCTCAGGGAGAGAAATTTTTAGCAGATTATATATAACTGCACTCCAGAGCAACGGAGCACTTGGCGAGCCTTGTGGACAGCCTTTATATATTTGTTTAGTTATTTTTAAGTTTGAGCCATAGAAATAGACCACCTACCTATTATTAAAATAACTATAAAATAATTTTAAAATATTTCTCGGAATCTTAAAATTCTGAAGGGTGGAGAGCAATGAGGATCAAATCACAGAATCAAATGCCCTAAAGCCGAACTGTTTATCCGACATAAAATCACTTTTGTAGAAAAATAATATAGTCTGTTTGTGATTAACTTGTCCAAGACCTTTCCAAAAAACTTCAATAAACAGATTGGTCGGACAGCGTGCTCATTTTTTGGAATAAAAATCACTTTTGAAATTTCCCATGATCTCGGAAAAACGGATAGGTCTAAACATTTATTATATAGCAAAACAAAAAAACTTTTCGAAATTTCTATATAAACATTTAACCATAATTGCCGAGATATGGTCCAGGCCTGGAGCACTTTTACTTCGTAAATTATCAACAATACAGCGAATTTCGTTTGAAGCAAATGAAAGGTCATCGGAGTCACAATTCGGAAAGGCTAATAAATCCTGATCGATAAACGCATCTGTAACATTGCCACAGTTAAAATTTTTTACAAAATAATCCTCAATAACCTCTGTGTAATCCATAAAATTGTGGTCTCTATTTCTACTTATAACCTGTGATTATCGATATTTGTGAATGGCAGATCGAAAATAGCAATCATAATATACTACTTTATTCTCTACAAAATTTTTAACTTTGTACTCATATTTTGTCTTTTTTATCGTTTTCTTATAGATTGCCAACTCCTTCTTATAAAGCATTCTTCTCCTTTTTCTAGTCTCTTCATCGATTTCTTTAAATTGATAACTTTTCCTCAGGGCTCTCATTCTTCGTTTCATTTTTTGCAAGTCTGCATTCCACCAGCATATTCCACTAGTTTTCTTCTTACCTAGAGCCAGATATTTCTTCGCCTTTTCCATAATTAAATTTTCAAATTCATCTACAAAATCCTTCAATGTATCAGCATCTTCAATTTGATATAATTTCTCATACATATCATTCATATCCTTTTTCAATTTTTTACAGGATTTATTTATTCTATAAATATTTTTAGTGAATATAATATTTTTATTATAAACTGGATGGATTTCCTTAAATTCAACAGAAACATATCGGTGGTTACTCAAACTCTCCATCTCGTATATTTTCAAATCAGTATAATATGATGAAAGGGAGCCAGAACCAAGGACTAAATCCGTCCAACCTTCTCCTACAGCAGAAACGAACGTAGGTAAAGAGTCCATTCGATTAAATAAAATAATATTATTCTGTATAACAAAATCCATAGTTAAAACACCCCTATCATCTGCAGTTCTTGACCCCCAATTAAAATTCTTTGAGTTAAAATCACCAATAATAAGATAAAATTTATACATTTTTAAAACATCTTCTAATCTTATTAAATAGAAATTCAAATTTTCTGCAGGGGAGAAATACACAGAAATGACGCCCAAGATAAAGCCTTCCATCCTAAAGGAGATGGCCACAATTTCATTTGTTTTATGGTCAACAACAAATTCAACTTCTTCATTTGCAACAATAATTGCAGATCCCAACTACTGGGAACAATAAACACAACACAATGCAAAGCGCATGTAAAGAGCGAAGCTAACACGAAGATATCACAATACTCCGAACTCAAGCTGAACTAAACTACAACTGAAAAGTTGCTGCTGTCTCCTGTCTTATGTAGTTTTCTCCCGGCCGCGGAGAAATCGTTAGTACCTTTCACTTCTCGAAATTACTGGAAGGCATATGGTTACCGTTACCCATGTAGATTAATTATATTTATTCAGTCGCAATACCAATTACAGTTATACATGGACCAGATCAAAATGTTGCCAAATAATCGCCTTTGACGACTTTTGGCGATTTCTAGCCAATTTAGAGAGATAGCCATTTACGCAATGTTAAACAGACTTGCCCCTATATTCTTACTTTCCCGGCAAAGTTTCGTTTCTTTAGATTTTTCATGTTACATTATAAAAAATAAAAATAAATAAATAAATAAAAATAAAAAAACTGCAATTTTACTAAATTATTTACATATGTACAAAATCCGTACCAACGCTATTTCTCATTTGGTTTTTGATGCTAAAGCGAATGCTCTGTGTAAATTACCATTACAAGAATTTATTTTAGAGTAAATTTAAAAACTAACTATTTATATTAAACGTTTACTCTCTTCCACTTATTGTTCACAGACTTCGGAGCTAGATTCTTCTAGTGAAATGAAAAAATTCGCAGAACTAAGAATACAAGAATTGGAAGAAAAGATAGAAATCATGGGTTTAGATTTCGAATTCGCCCAGAAACGTGAATCCGAGCTTCGATCTTCATTGCAACAATCAAAAGAACTTCAAAGAACTTTGGAAGAAGAAATGACTGCATTACAAGTAGAGTTGCGCCAGCATAAATCTCAAGCAGAAGCAGCTGGGCTAAGAATATCAGAAAAAGACAAAGAGTTAAAGATGGATAAAAAAACCATTGAAAATCTTCAACGTGAAATTCAGAAAATAAAAAGCCAAACTGTCTTCAGCAAAAAAGGAAGTTATAAAACGTAATTTACTTGCTTAATTATTAGTATAATTATCTTACTTGATTGAAAGATTAATAGTCATTAATTTAAAAAATTAGTCTTCTTTAAATCAATTACTGCAAAACATCAGGCATGTTTTAAATTTCATTATTACGGTTTTCAATTTATTAGGCAAAACGAAATTCATAGCCCAGAAGGGCTATGAATTTCGTTTTGGCATTTTGCGTTGGTTCACTATAAATGCCGGTTCACTTTTTAAGTTGTTGCCACAAAATATTACAGTCTTGTATTATATTTAAAGAAATTAAATAATGAAGAATCTGCATAAATGTATGTATATTTCTCGCGTTGTGATAAAACAACGGTTCCTAGAGCCATCGAATTTTGAATAACATACGTTTCCACCCGAATATGGGCATCTGGAAGCCAAAATTTGCAATTTGTTCAATTATCTACTTCATATTTTGTAAAACTTTATGGAATTTTTACAAACTCAACGATTTCAAAGCGAGCGATGGCAACGCGGTACGGGGAAGAAAAAAAAAGTGCGTGCGACTGTGTATCGGAAATTCTAACGATGTGCTCATTTTGAAATTATTTTGCGATATTGCTGTTGAACTGAATTTTATGGTTTAAGTGCGAAGAACACGATATTTAATGAATAAAGATAACACACAAAACGATTAAAAAAATGTCCCTTTTGGGGTAATGTAAAATCTGAAAGCTTTCAGATTTTTATTTATTTATTTTTTTAGTGGTAAACATGTTTCATGGATTTTAACAGGTACACATAGAAATATTTATTATGTTGATTGAAAACGTATACAGAAATTAATGTTATAACTTCCATATCTTAATTTATGTAGCAGAAAGATTCAACGAAGTCATGTAGAAGTTTTTCTCGGCTTTTGGAAGAAGAATGAAAGTTTTTGCAAGCCGAAATGATGCAAAACTAAAATGCAGTTACCACTTACTTACGCCGCTAAACTTTTCGCGTTGCTAAGTCCAGAATGCGACTATTTAAATCATTCTAAATGTCATATGAAAACTGAAATGACACTAATGCATAATGAATGCACGTGAATGTGAGATAAATATGTAACAATTATATTAATTTATGATAAATATGTGAAAATTATCCTAATTCGTTAACGATTCATTTTTAGTTCTTCCCCTTTCCTGTTGTTATTTTCCGCCATACAAGTTTCATCCATTCCACAAGTTCAAATAAATTTAAAATTACCGAGTAAGAGGTTCAAATATACTCGTCGGCAAAATTAAGAGAATTTGCATATTCTGTCGAAATTCTGAAAAACTAATGGACAGATTTTACTGAAATGTTGTATGAATATACATTTATAACAGAGGAAGAGATGTACCATTCAAAAGTCACTTTAAGGACGCATGACTGATTATCAATAAAAGTAATACTGCAGGGATGTCCAAAATCAACTTTGTGACATCGATCTGAAAATGAGTCTAATATGGGGTGTGGTCCCCTCTTACAGCTAGACAGGCCACCCAGCGTGACGGAATACTGGACAGGAGGCAGTTGAGGAGACCCTGTAGCACTCGATCCCCCTTCTGCAGCAGCGCAGTTTTCAACTCCGGATTGAAAATGATAGTAAGATGAAATTGCCCTCCCAAGAGTGTTCCAGATACTATAGGGTTAAAATCAGGATATCTGGCTGGCGAATCCATGCAGAGAATACACTGACTACCAATAAGTATTTGGACACCTGTGATAGAAAAGAAAAACTAACTTTTTCAAAATCAATAGTTGGTAGAGCTTCCACGAGAGGTAATTACAGCGTGGACCCTCCAGGGCATACTTTACACAAGTCTTTGTATGATAGCTAGTGGTATTTTCTTCCACTCGGCTTCGAGAAGACATAGAAGTTCTTTCACCGATTTTGCACGGGTAGTGCACCCCTGAATTCGGCGATGCAACTCGTCCCAGAGGTTCTCGATAGGGTTCAGGTCTGGACTCTGGGTAGGCCAGTCCATTCGATAAACTCCATTGGCACCATACCAAGCCTTGGTTAACGTCGAAACATGACAACTGGCATTGTCGTCCTGAAAGTAACAGGGGTCCAACCCGTAAAACTGTCACAACGTAGGAAGCACATTGTCATCCAAAATAGTGCAGTAGGCATCGGAGTTGAGCTTACTATGAATGGGGACCAAGGGTCCCAGCCCATACCAGGAGAAACACCCCCAGACCATAATTCCACCTCTGCCGAACTTGACTGTTGGCAGGATGCATTCTGGCAGGAGACGTTCTCCAGGTAGACGCCAGACCCAGACCCTGCCATCCGAACAGTAAAGGGTGAACCTTGATTCGTCACTCCAAAGAACCCATTTCCACTGATCTACGGTCCAATTTCGATGTGCTTTGCACCACATTAACAGAGCAGCGCGGTTGGACTTTGTGATCAAAGGCTTATGGGCAGCAGCACGACCATGAAAACCAAGCAGATGTGCTTCCTTACGAATGTTATTCATTGAAACAATACTCCCGGATACCTGTTGAAACTCCTCGCGGATGACGGCCATCGGTTGGGTGCGGTTCTTCTGAATTTCTCTGGACAGCCCTCGTCAGTCTCTATCTCCCATAGTTTCGTTGGTCTGCCGACTCGGGGCACATTCCGACAATCACCGCTCACTTTCCACTTCTTAATCACATACGCCACTGTCGATTTTGGGTACTTCAGATCGCTAGATATGTCCCTTAAGGATCGGCCACATTTGTGATACCCGATAATTATACCTTTCTCGAAATCAAAGAGCTCCGAACTGCGAAGCATCTTGCATGCGACTAAAGCCGATGCTGTTTCCTACACGATATATACCGGCGGAGTCCGTGACGTACCTTAGGACCGCAGATATCGTCATTTGCATAGGTGCATGAATACTTATTGGTAGTCAGTGTATTTCAACTTCCAGGCCATCATGGACTAGCTGAGTCCTATGTGGACGAGCATTGTCGTCCATTAACACGGACACAGGACCAACTGTTCCCCTGAAAAGTCGAACATGGAGCTCTAATTTCCTCTGTGTACTTCAAAGTAGTTAGGGAGCCTTTGTCAAACACATGAAGCGCTGTCCAACATAATGCCATTACACCTCCACCACTGCAATTAACCTTTTTCGGAATGAGGAGAGGTGGTATCATATTCCAGGCTCTCTCTAGATAGAGGTTGGCGGATAATTGGTGTACAGGCTGAATCTCCACTCATCTATAAGCTCTATCGGCTTGAGGACTGGAGACCGGGCTGGCCAATCCATCTAGCGAATATCCTCACTCTCGAGAAATTCGTCGATCAGAAGAGCTTTATGTGGCCTCGCGTTATCGCCCTGTGAGATAAACTCGGGGACCACTGCAGCCTGGAAAAGGCGAACATAGAGCTCCAAGACCTTATCCCTATACCTCACACCAGTCACAGAGCTTCTGTCAAAGACGTGAAGAGGTGCTCGGCCATCCAACATGATGCCTGCACAGACCGTCACCGCCATAATTGTTGATTTCGAGGACATTGGAGGATAGGTAGCAGGTCCTTGGCTCTCTTCATATGAAAGAACGGCGATAATCGGTGTTTAGGCTAAAACGGGACTCATCGGTGAACAGAACGGTCGCCCATTGCTTCGTACCCCAATCACTATGCTGCCTGCACCATGCTAATCGGACTCTCCTGTCCGTAGACGTGATCGGGAAACAGCCGGTCTTGTGGTAAACAATCTTCCCTCATGCAGTCTTTTGGAAACAGTCACCCTTGTTACACGGGTTCTTGTGGCTGCATACAGGTCCCGAGAGAACTGAGAAGCTGTAGCCACTCTGTTACCCCTCGCTAAAATGGACAAATAGCGATCTCCTCGGGCCGTCGTGTGTCTTGAACGACCTTGCCCAGGCTTTCTGATGGACCCA
>KK116723.1:63206-75969 GCA_000611955.2 Stegodyphus mimosarum | reverse complement strand
ACGACGCTGGGCGTTAAATTAAACTGTCTGCATATCTGGATTTGCGGTTGGTCTGCCTCTAGCCTTCCCACAATTCGCCACCTTATTCCATCATCTTAACGTTGGTGGTTACTCATTTTTACTGTTCCGATATGAATTTAACCGATTGCTGCAAGATAACACCAACAAATTCGCCGAGGTGTGCTAGCGAACGGAAAATCGCAATGGCAAACGGTATACATTGCAAATGCATTACATTTCCTTGAGGAAGAAAAGTCATCTGTGTACGATTTTTGAAAAGTGCCTGAGTATTTTACCTTTTTCGCACACATAACTAATATGACATACCGTAATTTTTTAAACTATTTCTCGAAAGCAAGTACGTTTACACAGGTTAGCGACAAGATGAACGAAATAACAGTCTTGATCTTGCTTTGTGCTCATTGGCTAATATGTGCCAGATGACACACAATGGCACTCGATGTTCATTGGAGAAATGGAACTTGACGTTTTCGGACACGTGCTCTCACTCACAAAGCAGAAACGAGCCATAATTTCTCACTGAGGAAACTAATTTGGTTTTCTATATAGTCTAGAGAAAAACCAAGTGCTTTCAGACACCCCAAATCACCATTTTGGGGCTGCAAATAACGAAGTATTAAGCCAAGCTACATAAAAATCATGAGAAATTTTAAGAATCAGAGAAAGTCGGGAGAAATATATTGTAAATCGGGTTGGCGAGAGAAGGATCAGAAATCGGGAGTCTCCCGTCTAAATCGGTAGAGTTGGCAACTCTGCATCCGTTCAGTACATCACTATTCAGTTTTCTTAATAAGATGGCTAGCAAAAAGTTTTTTTTATATCTTTTTATATTAATTTTTATGTGTTAACTTCATTTATTAAATATCACTTTCTTCGTAACTACGTCATGTAAAATTTAATTCAACAGCAAATTCACAAAATATATATGAATAGTGTATCTTCAGAATTCCGATAGCGTCTTAGTGGTTGCCATACTTACTTGAATTGTATTTCTTTCGTAAGAATATTTTGTGACCCAGAATTTGCCACCATACTTTTGAAAACTGGCATTAAAAGAGAAAATACCATAAAACACGGTTAATACCTCTTTCAATGGGCCTTTCATAAAACATGTATAAACGAGAAAGATGAATAATCTATGTTTTAATTTAGAATGATATACATACAAAGAGTTTTCCACAGTTTTATCGCTGTATCATTGTTTGCACAATTTTATCAGCCTACATTTGTTCTGTTTTTAAAACTCGACTTCGTTTTCATCGACTTCGACAAATTACCAAGATGCCATGGGGAATAGCCTCTACGTGTGTTATAGAGACCTCGTAAAAGTTACCACGACCTCATTGCAACTTCTTGGTCTAGTCTGCAACGTCTTTGCTAAGTCATATGCTATTGGGTAGGAGCATTCTCCATGAATAAAATCCGAAAACTTAAAGCTTTAATTGAAATTGTGTTGTTGTCTAATAGTGAAAGGTAGATCAGTTATGGAAAATATTTCGATCATCTAAATGTCTAACTCATGAATTTTTGAAACGCATTAATTTTTATTTCATAAAATTGAGAATTTCGCAAACATTTTTTTCGATTGCAAAAATACTACGTTACATTAAAAATGACGAAAGAAATTTTTTTCAGAAATGAATAATCAATTCCCTTGCTTAAACATATGCTAATATTTTTTTTTCACTGGAATTCATTGCAGCCTATTGGAGAATTTGAGAACATGCCAAAAACGCCTTGTTGAGGAACAGAAAACAATTCGAGTGTTAAATAAAGAACTTGCAGCTATGAACTTTCGTCTCAATATTTTGAAATCACAAAAAGCGAAGCTTGAGATCACCGCGAACAGCCAGCAAGAAGAAATTGACTTTTTCAAGGTAAATTTACTCGCAGTTTGTTTAATTCTATGTAAATTGTTCAAAAGATAATTATGCTAAGAAGCAAAATTTGACATTTTGTCACACGAATCGAAATGTTCGAAACTGGCAATATTTTTGAATTTGAAACATGTTATGAAATTAGAGCGTCTTGTCACGCAAAGGTGTTTGAATTCTGATATGGAATCAGAAGTTCCTATCAAGCAATAATTTACACAGTTAGGTTATATCAATGTACGTAAATTCATAAGCGCGTCGGAAAATCATCTAAAAGACACAATACTAATTTCTATTGCATTTGACCCAAGGAACGTTTCTGCGGCCGAAGGCGAAAAGCACATTGGAACTTCAAGGGCCTTGATATTTTTTCTCATAATCAGAAATTTCCCAGTGAATACCATCACTGTATTCGTTGCACGTTATTCTGAGATTAGATAGAAAGAAATTTACCCGAAAATGCAAAAAGGTGAAATTTTAAAATCAAGTCCCATCTTATGCCCTGTTTAAACTTCAAACGATTATTCGTTACTACTTTTTAAAATTTTTATAATTTTCTGCAATACGCTGTTACAGAAAATTTTTAATTTTTGCAAAAAGATGTTAGTAGCAAAACTACCGTTTTTTTTTTTTCTTTAACTGGATTCAGCAGCCGACAAAACTTTTGATCCAGAACTAATTGCCTTAGTACTCGTTTCTCAAAAACATCTACTTGATTTTATTATCAGTCATGTTAGAAAATTTTATTTCTTAAGCATGTGAACATTAACACATTTGTATTCATTGTCCAAGTTAATCGTTTAATGTGCAACACGGAGAGGCATGCTTTTTCACAAATTCTGCTCTTTTGATGACATTATATTTTCCTGGGATTCATCAACATTTCTTATTTTTGCATAGTAACCACAGGAAGATGACTTGAGACTATTTGTGGAAAATAAGTAGGTTTTAGGTCCACACACTTTCACTGGAATATATGGAAGATTTCTGGGGATATACTGGGATGTGACACGATCGTGAGTATGTATTTAAGTAGTTAAAGGAATACTTCGGGATACAGTAACTAGTATTTCAAATTCTGATAACATCCAATATGCTGCCGGTGGGACCTAGATAGGATTTCCTAAGGATATACTGGGATGTGTCATTAAGCACTCTGGAGGATGAGTTTGGGAGGAAACTGGAATATTACGGGATATCTTGAAGATGAAATAAGGACTTTAAATCCTAATAATATCCTGTACGTTATCTATGGGACTTAGATAGGATGTTATGAGGATATAACGGAATGTGTTTAGGAGGTTAGTTGGATATCCGGGATGTCCTAAGGATGTAGTAAGTAGGAGTTCAGATCCTGATAACTTCCCGTACGCTGTCGATGGGACTTGGAATGTCCTGAGGATATACTTATTTACAAGCTGAGTTGCTATACCGCCTGTTATATGGGAGCATTCTATTATCGCTAAGTTTAGCCAAAAATCTATATAGAATATTAAAATTTAATTAAAAAATAAATAATAAATTATTAAGTTTAATTATTAGTTAGAATTCTAAAGTTACTTCGGAAGATAGGTATTTGTGACCTGTGGTTATTAAAGAGATTCTATCAAGACTTTGTCTGTGCTAAATGTTTTTTTTTTTTTTTAATAAGTTTCCTTTTAGATTTTCGCATTTCACTGCCAGATAGTCTATGAGATTTCTAAGTTTGTTTCGTAGTAGCTTACCCTTTTGGAGTTGTTTCAGCCACACCTAGGAATTTTCAGCTGTGTACGGCCGGAAACAGAGGTTTTTGGTGATTTCAAATAATTTTAACAAACTGCGTAACCCACATTTGTGCTATTATCGCTTTTATTAAATTTCAAATTTCAAAATTCGCAAAATTTCAAAGCGCGCAAATATATTCACGTATATTTTAGTAAATTTTGATAAAAAAAAGAAACTTAATTTTTTGCAGGTATGCTTAGAAATACATCTACTTTTAAGTTGATGGTAAAAATTTTATATGTAATTCAAATTTTTTTTCGAAACTTTTATAAAAATTATTTAGAAATGTTAATTTTAAAAATAAAAAAGGAGCGAATTTTATTTGGAATGAACCCAAATTTCGAAATGTGAAAGAAGGAATCAAGTAAGTAATAAACATTGGCATGCCATTTCAGAAAAAGTCTTATTTTGTGTCAAAACACAAATGTTGAAATAATTGGCTACATATAAATCTAATATATATCCAAAGTCGCGCTTTCAAGACAATGCAAGTTGAATTGTATCAATAGGCCTAGTAAAACAGGAACTCTAGAGCCGCCCACTCCACCCCTCTCTTTTTTTGGATGCACTTACTGGCACAAACGTGTGCTTACCATTTAACAAAAGTTTATAGGTTTCTAATATATAAATGTCTTCTCATAGTAATAGCTTATTGTTCTTATATCTGAGTGCATTGTGCATTATGCTAAATTTCCTTTTATCCCTTATTTTAATGAACTCGTATACGCTGATACATTCTTTAAAAGCAGATAGAAACTATATAAAATATTAATTCACTGTTTTTTTTGTTTACTATTACCCAGGTAGAGTTGCAATGCCTAAAAAGAGAACGGAATGAACTGTCCAGAAAGCTTCAAATACTGGAAGACAAAGGAGAAGCATTGAAGGCCCAGTCTGAGAGGTTTAGACAGGAAGCATACATGAAAGAAGGCGATCTTTCATCGTTACAAAAGGACCATTCAGAAAACATGAATATGATTGAGATATTGGAAAAACAGATTAAGAAGCTAAGAACTGACTATAGATTCACAGAAGCGGTATTTGTTCTTTACTTTGCTCTGTTTTTAAAACATATTTTTTATCTAAAAAGTATTTCTAATTTGGGGTTTTTATCTCATAGTTAAGGAATGAAGTCAGAGGCGATAGTTGACAGTTAATTTAAATTAACTCATTACCATAAATTTAAGTACTTTAATACAAAAATTCAAAGTCTCTTACATAATTTCAAGTAAAAATATTAAGAATTCGAATTTTTTTTAAAGTCACTTCTTTTCAAAACTTTTAGACATACTTTTTCACTTACCTTGGGAAAGTATGATAATACATGAACTACACTCCTACTCAAAAAGTAAGCAGCAAAGGGAAAACACGGAGTGAAACAAAAATTATTTAATAGATATGCGGGAAAATGATCCAAGAGGTTGGTGTGAAATTACTAAACCACATAGCAAACAATAAATATACAAAAACACATGTATTACAATCATTATATCGCAAAAGACCAAATGGGTCGGAAGAATGTGCAATGGAAATATTACGCTAATAACATATATGATACACTTTAGCTGATATGCATGCTTGACAACGGCGAGGCAAGCTGGCAATAATGTCATTCATCGCTTCTTATGGCAGTAGCGCTCATGCTTGCAGTAATGCATGTCGAAGCTCGTGGAGGATACCTAGAGGCACATTGCTACCTGCTATGTGTAGTCCCAACATGCCCCACGCATACTTTATGGGATTCAGATCTGGTGATCTAGCAGGCTACGGCAGATGTGGAATGGCTTCACTCTCCAGATAACTTCGCACTACTGGAGCTCCATGTGAGCGGGCGTTATCGTCCATATTGCATCGGTACCCGTTGCAGCGATAAAAGGACTTACAAGAGGGTGCAGACTTTCCTCGTGATTTCGGATGGCTGTGGAGAACCACCAGGAATCGCATAGATGTCGGTGAACGAGAGTCGGTCACGTAGAATCGGCCGTTCCTTGTTATCCAAGCCCATATAAGTAAGCCTTCTCCTCTGTACTGACCCCTTTCAACGATGTTTGGCACCCGATACTGTGTCCCTGGCTCTTTCCATATCATTGCATTTCAGGAATCATTCTGAATGTTAAATTGAGACTCGTCCGTAAATAGTACATGCCACAGTGCTCTTGTGTCCAACTGCGATGTTCATGGTGCAATTCAGCCGCGCTTTTGACATGCGACGAGGAAAAAAACACATACCACAGGTTATCGAGAGTACATTCCAGCTTGATGCAGTCGACGCAACACAGTTTGGTGAGATATGGGAGATCCTGCAGCAGCAGATAGATGCGACGCCAGCTGTCGTGCTATCAGTGGTCTACGTCATCTTGCACATAGCGACAGGAAGCGATCGTTTGTTGCTGTAGTAATCCAAGGCGTCCAGACTCACGTCTTCTGAAGAGGTTTTGATTCCACAGCCTCTTGATAACACTACGATGCACATTCAGGTCTCGCGCAGCAGCAGCAAATTGTCTTGTACCAGCTTGCAACATCTCGACAGCCCTACAACGCATTTCTTCGTGGAAATGGTGTCTTCGGCTCATGCTTTCCGCTTTGGTGCATGGAATTACACGGAACTGTTCCTGCTTGCGGACAGACATATAGGTCCGCCATGTCCTTTTGTAAGACTTTGTGGTGTGACTGCCGAATTGCATTTTACGCTAATTTTAGTTGCCTATTTGCATTCGACGATGCAACCTCATGTATAAATTGTATGTTTTAATTCCCGTTTTTATATTCGTCCCTTTTCTTTGTTGCTTATGTTTTGAGCACATTCGTTATTTTTAATGTTCCTTCATGTTATACTACTTCTGCAGACTATAAAAATTCTGCATTTCGTTAAACGTTATACAATATTAATACTAAATTTTCAGTTTCCTGTGGATGCCCCTGAGTAAAATTTTATTGGAAGTATATTAAATTTTCAACAATTTATAGAATTATGGCATTAAGAACCGGACATTTTCAACGTACTCAACGACAACATACAAAATACATACTTGTTCGAGACAAAACCAATGTTTCTTGCTCATGTAGCCTGTAAGAATATAACGAGCTCACTTTTTGGTAGCTGGCGAAATGATCAGGAAAACCGCCTGCTCTGAAACGACATCAATGAACACGGAAAAGTTAAAATTATCAACTGTCAATCTTAGACCAATCTAATAAGTTTGAATAAAGCTCTCCATTTCAGTAGAATATACACAGGTTTCTGTTCTTCAGGGAGCAAAAATTTGTGTCTCAAAGAAGAAATATGCTTTCAAAACCAGGTTTTTCTTTTGGACTCAGAGAAAGCATCAGTAGCTCCGTGTAACATAACAGCACTCGGTAACACATGTACTTAGTCTTAAGGTTACTGACGGCTTGATATTTAATTTGAAAACCCATAAATGCTTTAACAATTTTTAATTTAATTTAATTTCGGATCTGGCTTGAAATGTGGACTTCAATACAACATACATTAAGATTCTTTATTTGCTTTATTTTTGCTTAAGACACTATGCCATTGTTATTTGGCTTTCTTTTCAATATAATTCTTTTTTGCTTTATTTTTTCCTCGGGCACTATGCTGCTGTTGTTTAGTTTCCTTTTCAATACAGTATATATACAGGCTCGTAATTCAGTACAATACACAGATGGCAGTATTATGGTTCTCAAACTTCTCTTGTTGTCTTATACCTTTTTTTGTTGCTCATTCTCTTACTAGTAGATGAAAAAGGAAGTTCGAGAACTGCCTTGAAATTGGACCACACGTAATCTCATTTGTTATGCAATAAATTAGTTACTTCCATATTTTCCTAGACGTCTTTTTTCACATGACAAAGAAATGCATCTCAATTTTATTCTCAGTCATACAGTGTTTATATAAGACTGAAACCTTTTCATTCCACAAACGTGTTTCCTGAAACTGAACCCATGAATTTCCTTCCTAAGCACATAATAAATTTTTAACAGAGGTACACTGCGGTGGAAAATTTAAACAAACGCATTAAAGTGTTTACTCACATAATAGTCGCACTTTTTTTTTGCCAGTTTTTCATTGCGAAAGTCTAGGTACGACTATTATGCGGAGAAATTTACCACAATTTTGACGATTTTTTCTGCTTCAAAACGGGGATGCGACTATTACGCAAGTAAGCACGGTATTTTTAAAACCTGCAACTAGAATCAGACCATCGCTTCACCCCCTAGACACATGTCCATCCAACCACCAAATCATACTGTCATCATTTTTAAGAATCAAGTTTTTTTCCTTAGAAAAAACAAGAAAAAGGGTTGCTGAGGGCGCTAGAAAAAAATGCTTTGCAGGCGCAAAACCCGCGGCGCCTCCCCCCCCCCCATCGCTCAATTATTTTTAGAAATATAGCAGTTTAAAAAAAATAGATTTTGATGGATAATTTTTTTTAAATAACCCAAGCTCTTGTTTTTAGTGGTAAAACCGAAAAGGAGTATTAGGCACAGACAAGGCGGAAATCTTACGGGGACTGAAATCTGATCTTAAGGGGGGGAATATGATGTGGACACCACATGACTTCCTTGTACGGCCTATTAAATCATAAACACTTTTTGCTGCCTTTCATTTAAACTTATTTCCTCGAATTTCATAGAGATATATTTCTTATTGAATTAATTCAGCCCTCATTTTGCAGCAACGCAAAAATACATAAAAATTCAAAACAGCTTCATTAAAAATTGTAAAATACAGGAAAACATAAAACACCAAATACAGTTGTCTATCATAAGAAAAGCCAGTCAGTCTGCAGCTGCCTGTTGCCGTAGAAACGAGCCTTGACTTATTTTCCGTAGAGGTGTCTTGAAGATTTTCTTTTCAGTTTGTCACTTTGGCGCATTTAAAGATGAATTGACAACCCTTGATTGGCCCCTATTTGAAATATACTAGCCCTGTTGCTATAGCGACCGTCACCCGCCAGATACTGTGGGCGTAGAGAGTTCTCGTAGACAGACAGTAACATAGTTAAAAAACAATTTCTACTACTCAAATTACAGGCAGGAGTCTTGGGAAACGAAGCTGCAAACAACACTGCGAAGGAAGCAACTAATAGCGATAATAATAGATATTTTTTCCACCATCTTCAATAGAATACGAGAAAATATTATTGCAAAAAGAGATAATTAAAAAAATGGCAAGACCGATAGGATAATGATAACACTAGAAGAAAATTATTTTGGATTTTTCCTAAAGTTAAGACAACAAGACTCTACAGTGACAAAAGAATAAATCAAGCACTGACAGGTTAAAGTCCAGAATATTTAAAGAGGTTTCGCAAAAAGAAAGTAAAATGTGTGAAGCACAAAATGCAGACTTTATGCACTATTAGTGTGAATGCATACAGACAGTTTCTGTTAGAGCAGAATATTTTTAAAATATTTCAAAAGAAAATGTAAAGTATCTATTTACGAAAGAAAAATCCAGGTTAGAAATTATAAAAATCGTAAATAATCTAATTGGATATGAATATTCTGAAGTAGATTGATTATGTAGTAAATTTCTAAAATTGTAACTAAGTTGAATTGTACATTTGTGATTACTTTGTCAGGACTATTGTTCTTTCTAGTTGATTTTGCGAACATAACTGGAATCCTGAATAAGAACGAGAGCTTACTCAAAGCTATGTTCGTGTGTACGTGAAACGAACAACACAAATAAAAAGTAGTTAACTTTACCTTACCCTCTATTTTCCACAGCGTACAAGCCCTCCCGCACTTCGGGATACAAAGACCACCACTTTTGGTCTAAAACGTAGACAAAAGAAACAAAATAACTTAACTAAATAAGAACTAAGATGCTTTACAGACAGTAGTAACACTAAGATTGGCCTTTTCATACTACGTATGTAGTGAGAGGAATGCGAAGACTACAATACATCTTCAAATATCAATGAGAACTAAGTTCTGGCCTTAAAGGCAGACATGAAAAGCACACGCGTGGTAAAGGCAGCAAGAACTCTCTCTCCCTCTTTTCTTACTTTTGGCTAAAAGCCATGTCTTAAATACTTCTACAGTTTGCAACCTCATTTGCATAGACAAAATTTATTCGCGCTTATTCTGGCCGGAAATGGAAAATAAGAGAAGATAGCAAAGGTTTAAAATAAAATAAGCCTTAGTAAAACTTAAAAGCCTCACAACTTACGTAATTCAGTTGGAAAGGTATATGTATTGTTTTATATAACATAGTTTATATATGGAGTATATGTATAGTTTTATGTAATAAGCAATAATGAATTGCACAATTGTAAATTTATGTTAAAAGCTGTGCAAAATTGATTAATTTAAATGAATAAGTTGTTCAGTTAAAATTCCTTTCCTTCCAGATTTTGCTGGAAGGAGTAAGACTTAGAGAAAAAAAATATTGAAGACTGTTGTTCAAGCAAAGTTTATTCAGTTGGAAAGGTATATGTATTGTTTTATATAACATAGTTTATATATGGAGTATATGTATAGTTTTATGTAATAAGCAATAATGAATTGCACAATTGTAAATTTATGTTAAAAGCTGTGCAAAATTGATTAATTTAAATGAATAAGTTGTTCAGTTGTAAGGTTTTAGTTAAACTAACCAAGTTTTATTTTTATTTTTAAAGCTGTCTATCTCCTCTCTGTTTCAACTTCTTGTCAGAAGAAGCGCGCCTTTTCAGCGTATGCTAATTTGAAGTACAGCCAAGTACTATTTAAGCCAGAGGTAGAAACCTCTCAGGGTGAGAGAGCTTAGTCTCAGACCACGGTCACTCTGCTCAACGTTCGCCTGACCAGCTAGCAGTTTAGATTTATAAGCCGTAGTGCTTACTACGTGACTGCATTGTAAAACAATTTGAAGTGCGCTAGTATTAGCATATCTTGCTACGCACCCTTTCAGGTAGAGGCCAACTTCCGCGATTAGCTCTGCGAAGCAAAGTTTAATTTAATTTCTATTTAGGTATCTATTTAAATTTATTTGATTGTTAAGTTCGACCCAAGTGCGGTCTCTTACTTTCTGTATCCCTCCCGAGTTGGGAAGTTTGTAAATAATAGTGATTAAATAAAAGAGGATTTCAAATCCCTTCACGTGCAGTTATTATCCAGCCCAGCAGTTACATCGGAACAAAGCTTACATTTCATCAGCTCACTGTTCCAGTTCAGGACTGAAAACTTCAGAAGAAACACCCTGGTAAATATTTCACAATGTTCTCCAAGAACACACACAGAATACTCAGTCCTGATACAGTGTTTCAGAAAGATGGAAACTCTCGATTCACAAAATTGTTAAAATAGAATATTTAATTGTATCCTATTTTATTCTAGTTATTATGTTGAATTTATTCAGAATAAAGGTCGAAGTGACCCTGCTGGCGAGGCCAGAGAATCTTCCTCGGAGGACGAGTTTAGAGCGAGCTGCCCAGTATTTTAATTTGGTTACTTAGTTTATTTGGTTCTTTGATTGTTTCTTAGTTTGCCAATATTGGCGGTACGGTTTATAAATTGTTTAGGATCTGTTATACTGAGAAGAACCGTATGAGTGCTTTGACCGTATATGCCAGTAATTTTGAGAAATGGAAGGTACTCGAAACTTCTCGTTGGCCGGGGGAAAATTATATAAGACAGGAAAAGGTACCAGTTTCAAGTGGTAACTACTGACTGTTCCAGTGCTTTTGTGGAAAGTTCCAGAACTGTTTTTGCGAAAATATATTTCATCAAACTATCTTCGATTCTGTGTTCATTCAATCCATTACGAACCCGTACCCACGCAACAGCTTTATACGTCGCATTCTGCAGTTCGCTAAGGGGCCGAATGGTTAAGACCGCTAAATACTGGTAGTTTGACTTAATTTGGGTTCAATCCCAAACGAAAGGTTGGCCTGTATGGTTGATTTTCACCTTCTATGGTATGAATGCCAGCCAGTTTTCCCTAGAAATTTCTGAATGAATGCATCTTTTCTCTCATACATACAGTCCTCTGGCTTTGACATATTCAAATAATCTAACCCTGCAGATCACTGTGAGCAAAACATAAAAACTTAAATAAGTTCACAAAATTTAGTGAGCAGCAGCGCACGCATGAAGCTTAGAAAGAAGGTGATATACTAAACTACTTATTTTGAAATACATAAAGATTTAAAAATAACGCAGAAACATTCTATAGATAGGTTGGAAATGTATTTAAAAATGATATTTGGGGATAGAGCGCTCTTTTAAGATTTTTCAGAATTTCAAATGTTGCTTCTTAAAGCGAAAATTTAAAATAATAAACGAACAGATAACTGCAAAACCTTAATTTGCATTATCTAACACCATTTATAAAATGCAGTCAGTTATTACTTTCGGTTACCAAAATATGCACTTTCAATCAGATTTGCAGTGCTTATTTATAATGCATACTTATGTTTTTCCCCAATACGAAATAAATAAGCAGTTAAATTTTATACCATTCCATTCATTTAGAAACAAAATAACTTTAAAAAACTAATTCCTAAAAAGATATTTATTAGGCAGGTAAACTACATAAAAGCAAACTATATCTGGCAAAGCAGTGGGTTTTTGCCACTTAATATTTTTAAATTATGCTAAATTTTTGTCAGAAAATTTGCTTTTTAGTCCAAAGAGGCTTTGTCCCCGAAGGACTATTGTTTTCGTTTTGCGATTTTGCGTCGGAAACATTAAAAGTCTGTATCACTTTTCAAACTGTTGCCACAAAATATTGCAGCCCTGTATTATATTTAAAGAAATTAAATAATGAAGAATCTGCATAAATTTATATAGGTTTCTCGCATTGTGATAAAACGACGATACCTAAAGCCATCGAATTTTGAATGCCGTCATCCTGCTGCGAATATAGGCATCTGGAAGCCCAAATTTGAAATTTGGAATTTGTTTTATTAACGATTTCATATTTTGTAAAACTTTAACGAATTTTTGATGAACAAACTCGAGGATTTCAAAGCGGGCAATGGCAACGTTGTACGGAAAAAAACATTTTTATCTGCAGCGCGTGAGACTGTGTGTAGGAAATTCTAAAGCTATGCTCAGTTTAAAATTATTTTGCGATATTGTTCTTTAACTGAATTTTATGGTTTAAATGC
>KK116723.1:15260-63098 GCA_000611955.2 Stegodyphus mimosarum | reverse complement strand
TTTTTTTTTTTTTTTTTGTGTGTGTGATTACATATATAAGTTAATTTTAACTGATGCTCCTATTAAAAACACAGAATCAGATGTATTTTTTTAATCAATCTAAAACTAAAGAATTTTTTAAAGGGGCTTGATTACATTTTCCCTTTAATTTTATAAAGACAGCATTCAAATGATCGACATCCTACTATAATAAAATATGTAAAGAAAACTGTATCCTTTATCTGCAGATTTTAATCTTTATGATGAAAAACAAAATAAAGTATATTACAAGTAACATGCCGGGACAGTGGGTAGTGATGCTGATTCCCATACCGAAGGGCCCGGAAGAAGGCATGGAAATGTATAGTGTCTGTGCGGCATGAGGAAAATTTAAATATGCGGTGAACCGAAAGTCTTCTCGCGGGAATAAACAGCATGAGACCCTCGTACCCGTCACCTGTCACTTGGCACCTGTATGATGCCCAAGATTCTTGCCAACGACAGACGCAACCACTGCCACGCCTGTCGTTCGCAAGAATACCTACGTATTAACCAAACGTAACCATATGTATAGGAGCCAAACTGCGTATTACGTAGGTTGGCTCCGAGAATCAGATAAGCGAGATTAGTAACAACAACAACAACAATAAATAACATAAATTACAAAAACAAGAGGGATCATTAACACATTTGCTTTTAGTATTTCATCTACGCTCTAAGCGCTTTATTATCAACGATGCGGTATCTGGTGATTTTATAAAACCACTCAATAGACAGTCATTAAGGGGACGGTGGACTTTAAAAATTACTTTTTTTAAGTTTTTGTGTTTTCAACAAGAAATTTGATACATATTATAACATCAGTTTATAAAATATATATTCAAAATTTCTATTTATTTTAAATTTAAAAATTTTTAAAACAAATAATTAATGATTTGAATTAAAGATTTAAAATGCTCCTTGCGCTCTAATTTTCAATATTTTTTCCTAATTTTAAGTTAGTATATGATGAATCAGAAATTTTTAAAAAGGATTTTTGTGAATTTATATCCAGTTTTCGGGAAAATGTCACCTTTTGTTAAACATTGTCACAAGTTTAAACTTCTTAATAACCTCATATCCAAAAATGCATACACAGATCTACTGTAACATATAACAAGATAGTTTCTTCCCAATATCTCATAATATTAAATATGAGAAAATGACTGCCAAATAAGTCAAGGTCCATTTTTTGACTTTATTTTATTATTCAACTATTTACCATTTATGTGATAATTTATTAAATTTTTATTTATTCTTTACAATTTATTAAATTTTAGCTTTAATTAGTCTAATCACTTATTTTATTATTTAAATTATTAACAATTATTTTATTTATTTATTTATTTATTATTGTTCCTGTTTCCTGACGGTCTTCCATGGCACTTCTAATTATAGAAATTAAGCCCTGGAGGTACACTGCGAGAAAAAAAAAAAGGGAGGGCAGTTCTATATCTCCCGAACTACTGGGCCGATTAACGAAATTCAAATTCGTTTTTCATGTCTTGAAAGCGCGACTTTTGATATATATTAGATTTATATATAGCATTGTTCTAACATAGATATTGTAACACTAAATGGGTCTTTTTCTGAAATAACATACAAATTTTTTTCCATACTTCGATTCTACAACTCAAATTATGCCTAAATATTAAATTTTGTAAAATTTGGTGCGAAATTTACGGGGAAATTCAAAAATTTAACTTTGCGAATTTTTTTCAGTTTGCGCCAAAAATAATTCACTTAGCAAACTTCTTAATACATGGCAACCTATTTTTCTATCCCTTCCATCGTGCAGGATGGAAAAAAATCACATCGTTCCTACCTTTTTACATTGTGAATAAGCGGAAAAAAAGTCACATCGTTCTTATTTTTAAATAATTTTAACTGAGTGCGTAAACCACATTTCCGCTACTATCGCTTTCAACAAATATGCCATATTTCAAAACGCGTCAATATATAAATTCACGTATAGCTTCGGAAATTTTGAATAAAAAGCTCTAATTTTTTGCAGGTATGCTAAGAAATACATCTACTTTAAGATGATTCTGAAAATTTTATAGGTTACAATTCAAATTTGTTTTCGAAAAATTTATAAAAATAATTTTAAAATGAAAATTTTAAAAATAAATCATAAAAATAGGTAAATTTTATTTGGAATGAACCTAAATTTCGAACTGTGTAAGTTTCATGAAAAAAGAGATATTAATAAATACATACTAAATTGAATTAACATTAAGGAGCTAATATTTTGAGAACCAATTTTTTAAAAATTACTCGTGCGATTTTTACAAAACTTGGCAGTTTAACATAATTTGAACCATAGAATCGAAATATGGAAAAAAAGTGGCATGTCGTTTCAGAAAAAGTCCAATTTTGTGTCAAAATACCTATATTAGAACAATGCTATATATAAATTTAATACATATCCAAAGTCGCGCTTTCGAGACATGAAAAAAGCACTTTGAATTTCGACAATCAGCCCACTAGAACGGGAGATATAGAACTGTTTCCCCCCCCCCCATGTAACATTTGTTCCATATTCAGGCCACTTCAGCTTAAAGCTGTAGGTGAATACCTGGTTGTTTCTAAAGCTTTGCACACCTGTGTTTCTTTTCATGTCGCAGTAATATGATAGTAGAGGAAACCAAATTTACCACATACATTTTTCAGGTACTGAAGTCCCGAACAGCGAGTTTGGAAACGGCAAAAAAGCAGTGTGCTGCCTACATCAAAGCAAACGAAGTGCTGAAAGAACAGATACGCGAATTTGAACAAAAACTAGAGTACAAACAGCGGGAAAGAGACGATCTCCTGCTTAAAGCTAATACGTTAGAAATAGCTAAAGCGGATCAGGCTGAAAAGATTTCAGAACTCGAACAGAAGTCTGCGCAATTTGAAGTGTTGATGGCAGGCTTAAAAAAACAATTGGAAAAGGAGTCCTCGAAGAATCAGCGAATGTGGAAGGTTGCTGAAGCAAATAGAATTGAGTGTCGAGAAGCTAAGCGAGATCTGGACGTGGCATTAAATCAAACAAAAACATTGTCAAAAAGAACTACTTACCAGCTGCAAGTAATTAGAAGTCTTCAAGATCAAGTTAAAAAGTTCAGAAATTGTATAACTTCATTGAATGTCGATATGAAAACTTCGAAATCTGCTGCAAAACAATGGGAAGAAGATAACAAAAACTTAGCAATGGAACTAAGCTGTAGCCAAAAACGAGAAAATGATTTCTTGAAGAAAATAGCTGAGAGAGATAATGAGTTGGAATTAAGCAAACACATGATTGATAACCTGATTGAAGAGAAAAACACCCTAAGTTCAAAATGTCAAGAACTGCAGTCAGAAGTAAATATCAAAAATGAGAAAATTCAACTTCGAGAACAAGATACGACGAAATTAGAGCAGCTTCTCAGAGAAAAAACCGAAAAACTAAATACTTTATTAACAGAAGTTGAAAAATTAAGACGTTCTCAAATTTCACTGGCACGAAAAAATAATGAAATAAAATTGCTGCGAAAAAAACTAAATGGTAACGAACGTTTATTGCAAATGGAACAGATAAAATGCAAAGCGTTAGAAGAAGAATTCAAAAAACCTCACAATATACACAGGTAAAAACCATAGGACCTTTTTTATTGTTATTATTTATTTCATAACACCCGTTAAAAGATTTTAATTCTTTGCTGGCTAACTTTCTGTTTTCTTGGTGAAATTGTAATATTTAATCAAGTTTTTCAATCTCTGGAATTGCAAATAATTTTTAGCAATATTGTTATTAGGTTTCCATCATTAAATCTTTAAAGATAAAATAATAATACAATCTATGGTTGAACGATAATATTTAAATCTACTTATTTACAGTGAATACATACTTTTTATAATCGTAGCACTGGAGAGTCTTAACAAGGTATTTAAATCAGTTAGGCAATTGCATCAAATGAGATTTTAGCCAACAAAATGACATGCAATGTGTTTTCAGTTTCTTCCTTTCAAAAGCTTACAAGCTGCACACGTTTTCCTAATGATCTGCTTCTGCAGACAAGCACATTATTTCTGTCCCAACGAAATGATTTACAGCACTTTCTTAACTAAATATTTTTAACCAGATACCATTATGTTTTAACACACTTCGGCCATTAAAAGAGCAAAATTCTGAAAGATAAGAATATCAAGATCATATTTATTAAACCTAAAGAAATGCCTACATAAGAAAGAGAAAATGATTGCAAATAAAAATTGGTTTGACATCCGAAATTTAGAGAACGCATTACCCTACGTAAGCATTATAGGCCGAATAACTACTGCTACACGTTCTGGTATACAGAGTTTGATTCTGTACTTGGGACATGTTATTCTATGTAGTTCTAACATGTTGCAAACGTTGATAAATTGTTGTACGGAGGTCTTTGTGACGAACCGGTTTGTAGTCATGAATCAGATGTGTTCAACAAACCATAGATCCGGGAAATGTGGAGGCCAAGGATGATGTAGACCATGATGGTCATGAGAAATTGTTGGACTTAGAAAGCCATATTATCCTACTAAAATTTGCCGCAGACATGTCCTGAAGATGAGTTAAATAGATCTCAATACCTCAGATATGTGGCGTCGGCTATTCTCAAATTACTGGATTGCGTACTACATCTATATGCGACTGGAATCTACTAACAGACCATTATAATACGTTGAATCGGT
This sequence comes from Stegodyphus mimosarum, assembly GCA_000611955.2. Classification (NCBI taxonomy): domain Eukaryota; kingdom Metazoa; phylum Arthropoda; class Arachnida; order Araneae; family Eresidae; genus Stegodyphus; species Stegodyphus mimosarum. Next base: position 58,382 of record KK116723.1, on the reverse strand, counting down.
ATGGTAATGGAGAATGCAGGATTACTCAGTTTGCCGTCTGTACCACCAGACACAAATGTAGCCAATGTGGTTAGGGATAGAAGCAGGCAAGGCTTGCTATTACGTGACGTCACTGCCTCCTAGTCTGCTCAAAAGCAAATACTGCTTTTGCGTCTTCATCTCTCCCACTTGTGTAAGTGACATCAAAACTGTGAAGAGCCTAATTTTGTTTTTCTACTAACCTCGAAAGCGGGCACGAAAGAACGATGTCACGCCATTCATCCAAGATGCTCTAGCGCCACGGCAGCCTCAGAAGCACTTGGTGTACGCCATAAAATAAAAGAAGCAATGTTTCAAATATTCAAAAAATAAAAGAGCATTGTTGCAAAAATTCTACGATGTTGCAGCCGAAGAGTACAAACTGAGATTGATTACTGTGATACAACCATAACCCTCAAATTAGTTTGTGATGTGACTGTACGATGTACACAAAATGGGTCATTTCGGGTGATGTGACGAGGCCATGGGGATCCTTCACATTAGTGAGTTCGTTCCACTAACTCCACTCCACTGTGGTCACTCTCCGTCCAACTTGAACATTATTTTCTTGGAAGGATAACCCTTCGTCTTGAGATACCTTAATTCTCCAGTGATCAAAGCTGAAAATGTGCTGGCAAGGCTGACGAATTCTTTAACGGCAAAACAAGCTGTTGAAAAGAGAGAATGTAGATGGCACTGATTTGCAGCAGAATACATGTAATCTACAAGCGAAAAAGGGGAACCGCTTTCTGGTTTGACAGAGGTCGAAATTTTTCTCGTTTTTGTAGTCATTCCGCTCGTAATTGTAGCTTTGACGTAGTCGAAGACATTTTTGGCTATCTATTTCATGGTATTTTCATTAAATTATCGAAAGTATTGTAGTGGCCTTTGTGATTCTAGTTGTCAGGTGAGTAAAGGTTGTCATATTATAGTTTTGATTTACATAGGCCATAAGATTTGATATTCAACAACTTCCGCACTTTGGCAGTAGTTAATAATATTTTCCAAATTTCTTAATTTCCGTACAGAATATTACTGAAAATAACACTTACTGTAACTAATCACGATTTTATGAGAATCTGAGTATATTACAGTAAGACCCCGCTTAACGCGGGGTATACGTTTCATCAAAGTAGAGCGTAATATGAAACAGCGTTAAACGAAGTTATCTCATCATGTAAACAATGGGGTTAGGGGAAGATGGGTAGAAAATTGGTCAGGTATTTTTACATTAAATTTATGAATTATGTTTTTATAACAATAAAAAAAATTTATTTCTAACAAATACAGAAACATAATAAACGAACATACATATAAAAATAAATAAAATTCTAAGTCAATATGCTTACATTTCAGATCCTTCAGTCTCTTCTGTATTTCCAATTTTCTGCCTTTTTATCCAGAAGGTATCTAATGTAATTTGAGTTTTCCTTTTGCGCTCTGTAAGAAGTTGTTAAGAGGATAAGGCATCCATAACACCCCGTCTTGCCTTTGAACTCCTGTCAAAATTTGGATCATTTTCAATAAATTGGTCTATAATTTCTGTTATGGTGATTAAACTGGTTTTTAGAAACGCTGTTGAAAGTTCTTTTTTGCTGTTCTTCAGAATCACTACTTTCAATATTTTTGTGTTCTTCTTGGTCCGCTAATTCCTTGAGCTTATCATTAGAAAAACTTGCTGCTGTTTCTTGCACTATTTCTTCAACATCTTCCACATTTACCTCATCTAAACCGGTTTGTTTCGCTAATTCCACTATTTCATTCATATCGACAGAGTGTCTAGTGTCACCGCCCTTGCTTAGGTCTGGCCAAATGTTCTTCCACACCCCTTTCAAACATTTTTCTGTTACCTCATTCCAAGAAAGGTTTATGTTTTCTGCAGCATTCATGATACTGTAGTTTTTCCAAAACTCTATTATTGATTGTTTCTCTTCTCCGTCTGTTTTTTCAAACATCTGTCTAAATGATCGCCGCAGGTAATAAGCCTTAAAATTTGATATAATCCATTGATTGGATTAAGGCAGTTGTGCTAGGCGGCAAGAAAACCACTTCGACTGGAATGCACGTTATTTAGTCAGATAAATTCGTTGGATGGCTTGAAGTAGTGCTCTTGATTCAAGTTTTTTAATTTCTCAATCAGACGGGCAAAAATATTCAGTGAACTAATTCTGGAAAATTTTCATAGTTATCCATGATTTTTTATTAGACTCCCAAATTACAAGTAAAGCTGATTTGAATATTCCTTTCATCGCTCTTGGGTTTTTGGAACGGTAAACAAGTAGTGGCTTTAATTTAAAATATCCGCTTGCATTACCACCTAGTAAAAGTGTTAAGCGATCTTTTGCAGCTTTAAATCTTCGTGCACGTTTTTCTTCAAGGGATAGAAATGCTCGTTTTGGCATTCTTTTCCAAAATAAGCCTGTTTCATCAACATTAAAAACCAATTCTGGAGGATAGTTTCCTCGTTCAATTATTGTTTATAACGTCGCTGGGAATTCAGCCGCCGCTTTCTTATCACCACTTGCTGCTTCTCCTGTAATCTGTACGTTATGAAGACTATTTCAGTGTTTAACTGTATTAAATCATCCTCGACGTGCAACGAAAGTTTCCCTTGTGTCACTTGCCTCAACCTGAATGTAATTAAAAATTCTTCTTGCTTTTTCCATTATAATAGATTGGGCTTTGTGCGTATCCAAATGATCAGAAGCTTGTTGTTGTGTGTTCCTTTATTTAACGACCTTTATTTAATAAGATAATTTACTGTACATTTATTTACAATTTATTTATAAGCCGTATGCCCCCTGGCATATAAATTGATGCATCACACTAGTTTTCTGTAACCTGGCAGATACGATGTGATTATATCAATTAGAGGTAATACGCCCGAAATACTGGCGTGTCCGCTCTCTTTACGTTCTATAACGCAACTAACTCTTTGTGGGGTGCGCCCTCTGGTACAAATCACCGCAATCACCAAGGAGGCCAAAACAGGCTTAGTAGCATTATTACGTTCAATTTCGTCGTCAATCCATACAGAAAGTCGCTTTTCCATTTCCTCTATTGTATTATTTCTAGAACGGGTAATTCTAGTAGCAGAGATTGTCGTAGTTGCAGTTGCCGATGACAGTATTTTTTCTTTATTCTTAAGAATAGTCCTTATTGTTGAAGTTACCAAATTCAATGCAGCACCAATTTGAGATTGACGTTCACTAGTATCTAATCTTCTAATCACTTGCATTTTAGTTTCTAGTGAAATGCTTTTTCTTGTTGCTTTATTTTCGTGTTTTTTATTATCACCCATGATAAAAACTAAGAATCATAATATTTGTCACTATATCAATCGTTATATTATATAAATTTACACTTACAATAACGTCAACAAATGTTTGAAACGATAAAAGACGTTCGTATAACACCGCAGGAAAGAAAAAACGCAGATAAACTGTTTCGGATATCGGAAAGCCTAACCAAAGAATATCTAATGTTAAGAAGGAAAACTTCTCCGCAGCAGGAGTAGCTCCTTCCCAAAGTAGAGGAAACAACTGCGCATACGTGAAATATCTGTCGCCAAAGCTCGAAGGTCACGTTTATGAAGCGTTCATAAAACGAATATCGTTTTAAATTTCTTTACGCGCAAGTAAATTAATTAATGGATTAGTTATTTTGAGCAAAAAAAGTACGAAAATCCGAGTTTAAATTATCGCGAAACGTCAAAGAAGAAACGTTTTGTCAGAGATCGTTTCTTCTTAACACATGTTCCTCAATTTCCTGTACACATGGCGGAGAGGGATATTCTCGCCGGCAGGTTTCGTCACCAAATCCCTTGGCGAATTTTCCCTCCGCTTTTCAGCGGTGTAATAGCAAACTGGTTTACATTAAGGCAATTGAACCTTTCCTTCTTCACATAGACGTTCTTTGGCCTAAGCATGCGTGCAATTCGGGGAATCCCACAATTTAAATAAAAGAGCGTTAAACCGAAACAGCGTTAAACGGGGCCTTACTGTATTAATATTAAATTAATATAGTTACTTAGTGGCCTTAATCATTAAAGTTTCCCTTCTGTGATAATATAAATTTCTACATGAGTAGTTATAACGTATAAGCATGCCATTCCAAATTAAAAAAGAAAAGAAAAAGCTTCTATGCTACATTTTGTCCAACACCCCCCCCCCAAAAAAATAATATGGTGAAGGTTCAAGTAGTCGTGAATAGTGGCGGTCAAGATCATATTAGTGTGTTTCGGCATTATGTTGAAGGCACATCCACAACATGTGGGAAATCATTCTTGCAGAAATGGAAACGCGCCTTGCAATATTTCAATAACCATAATGCCTTGGAGTATCATCACTAAATGTAACTAATGCACTATTAAAATTCATTTCTGCATTACGCCAACCTATGGCAAATACATGATCAAAAGCAAAAATATGAGGATGGTTTATTGAATGAAAATAAAATCAAAGAGGCTAAAGAGAATCGAGAGTAAATGAAGCCCATAATTAGAAACCATAATACCGTGTGAGAAACAAGGTTTGGCATTGCGCGGGCATAGTGATCAGAGCCCAACTGATTTAGATAACTTATTCTCTAACACTGTTGGAAATTTTAAGGCTATCTTAAGATCTACCGTTCAATCTGGACACAAATCCCTGGAAGATCATCTATGAGCTGTGAAGAAAAATGCATTACATACAAGTTTTTCACAATCGAAAAAAACGAAGTACTTAAAACTCGCGGGTTTTTTATATAAAGAAAAAGTATAGAACAAGAAACGAAATCGAAGTATTTCTCAGTTTTGAATGATGAAACAACTGATGTTGCAACTATTCAGCAAATGTATTTCTGTCTTAGGTATTTCGACCAGGAGCAGATGAAGATTTCTAAACAATTTTTTTGTGTGTGTGTATGTGTGTGTGTTTCGTTTCTCTTACTTCTACAACTATACAGAGTATTTCACAGGTAGTTTCTAAAACTTTGAAAGATCTGGGTCTAAACGTGAAATATCTTAAGAGTGTAAGGTTATGATGGCGCTCGTTTATAAGCGCAGAGTTTGTGTATCACACTGCTTAAATCTTGCATTCTCGAATTCTTGCCAAGCCCAAAACATCAGAAATGGTTTTGAATAATTGTAAAGGTATATCCATTTCTTTACGCCGCAAAGAGATAAGAAGTTTTATCAAAGAAAATTGATGAATTTTACCCTGAATAAAAAAAGAAAATTGCATTTAAAGAACTATGGCCCATAAGATGGGTGGAAAGGCAAGACTATAATGATTTTCATTGAACTTCTGGATGCTGTATGTGAAGGTCTGAGGACTGGCACCACTGGATTAATCAACTCCATCCGCATTGAGAAATTTATGGCTTCCCTTTTTGTAAGCAAATTAATATTTAGCAACAGCAATTTATTAAATAGATACCTACAACAAGAAGATTTGGATGTGGCGTTAAAACATGTCCAGATGCTTCAGGATCAATTGTTAGACATCACACGAATGCAGATGATCATTTTGAGAGACTTTTTTCTAAAGCAAAAGCACTCTGTTAGAAACATGAAATGCTAGTCATATTCCGAAGACAAATAAACGACAAGTCGACCGGCCCAACGTGGATATTAATAATTCCGAGTAGTATTCTCATATCTTTCTTTCTCCCATCTTTGAAAGCCATGGTTACAGAAATTCAGAACAGTTTTTTAGTTCATAAAAACCTATTCTGAATTCTAGGTCTGTCTTCCTTTTCCTATTTGGTACCTTGTTCAGAACACAGCAAAGATTTCGATATATTGGTCTAATTTTACAAGGATTACCTTCTTGAAAATGGTGCCCTCCATCTCCACTGAACATGTAGATTATTAATATTTATTGCAGAAGAGAAAAATGAGTGAATTTTCAGACACCAAATCATTGGTTATTGAAATGTTAAATACACGTGAGAAAGACATATTTTCCAACATACACGAGATCTTTAGAATAGCTGCAGTGATAACAGCAATTGCAGTGAGGAGCCACAGTACCTTAAGACTGAAGACGTATTTGAAGAATACAACAAGTACAGGATAAAAGAAGGGCGCCACATGTAATCACCAGGCTCTACTAATTGTTAAAGTTCAGCCCGGATGAATTCCAATTGTCTCTCCCCTACCACTACCCTCTCGAGATGATTTCAGTTCCTTGCGTATTTACAACGCCCCTTGCAGCACAGATGCTTACAAACACACATACCTTTTAAGGGATACGAACCCGGGCCTTCGGTACAGCAGTCAACGATACTAATCACTAACCCGTCTGCGTTGCTGGGGAATACAACAGGTGACAGTGATGGAGGAAGGGGGCACTTGGCATCTACCACAGGTAAGCCCGTATGCGCTCCTTATCCTCCACTATCCAGAGTTTATTGAAGAATTTAATATGTTCATAGCCATACAAGGGCTAGGTGGGGATAGAATAGCTACTCTTTTTGGAGACACAGGATACAAGAAATGTATTGCAATGTCATACGAAAAAGAGAATATAAAATGCAAAATAAACGTATAAAACGTATATATTACAAATAATATTGCTACTGATATGAATATACAATCTGATAGAATTACTCATCTAACGCTAAACTGATATGAATTAAAACAGTATTTCTGAAACAGCTTTGCCTTCTAAATATGAGTTACTAGTCCCATCTTCACACTAAAATAAAGACATATAATTATAGAGAGAGGCTACCTTAGAGAAAAGCTAATGTATTCTGACAGAACCTGCAACAAGTAAAAAAGAAAAAAGTACATAATCACTTTGTAAGAGTCTAGCTTTACTTTGTTGACTAGATCTTTACTTGAACTGTGAAGCGACAATCCGATAAGTTCAAACTGTATCAATGATAAGATGCGAGAACGGTGAAAAGACCCTTTTATTCAACTCAAGAAGTAATTTGCAGACGACATTCCTGGTGCTTACACCTTAGGCAATACTTCTGGCTGTAATTCAAAATACAAATAAAATTAAAACTAAGTTAAATAATCAGCTGAAGCTGCATACAGATAATTAATGCGAGTTGGCTCTTATGCCCTACAACCGACGTAGACAAACCAGTAATTAATTAATATGCATGGCTGTAAAATAGCAGGTTTAAATATCAGTGAAACAACGTGGCCAAACGGCAAAACATGGTCCGTCTGAAGTAACTCAGACACCAGCTTTAATAGTGTCTTTCTACCCTACTTTGTACATCACGAGAAATGAAATACCATTTTGGCAGAAAATGGAAATGAGGAAAAACAGAAAAGAAAAATAACTGAACAAAACTGGTTAGTTTAAAATTAAAATAACATTCCTTACAACTTTCTAAAACTTAATTTAAACACTTACAAAAATACTTCTATTACTCCTACTATTTCTTAAAGGTAAAAAATATTTGATGTTATTAGGTCCAAATTCTTTGCTTAAATGCAAACAAAAATAAATATACACGGCGTATCAGTACAGCAGTGATAAACTTTCAGGAGAGAGAAAGTACGCCTAGACGATGGGAAATCACATAGCAATGCATGGTCGGACGCGTTTTCATGGTGCGGTAGTGATGACACAAAAATCAAGACAGAAAGGACACGAAAGGGGTGAGAAAATACGTTTATATTTGGAGTACAGTAAAAACAAAGAAAAAGCAACATAAAGAGACAGTGAAATTACAACCGGAATCGAAGAAGGTGTTCGATATTACAACCCGAATCGTGACGCAGGAATCGTGTGTCATGCATCTTCCATTCGTGGTGCAGATCTTCCACGTGCCAGAGAAGTGAGGCCTGCATCATGATCCGGGGTCGTAATTTCGAATACCTTCTTTAACGATGATCGTTGTTTATTTTTGTTCTTATCTGTTGGTTTCTGCTGTACTAAACATAATAAAACACTTTTTGTCTTACTGTTTGTGTCCTTCCTTTTTTATGTTTGTGCCAGGAAAGCGTTTCCAACCATCCATTGTTATGTGATTTCCCATCGCCTAGGTGTACCTAACTCTCCTGAAAGTTTGTCATCGCTGTACTGATACACCCTGTATAATTAAAATATAAAACCTAAAGTAAGTCTATTTACTCTGTAGAGTCAAACAGGCAAAGGAAAGGAGAAAAACAATATGCTTAAAAGAGTTTATCTCATGATTTTTTGCCTTCTTTCTCTAAAGGGTAAAAGGCATTCAGTTATTATGTGGAACAATATCCAAAACATTTCTAATGTTAAGTGTTTAGCCAAAAGATGTTCAAGATGGATTAATACATGATATAAGGTTAATGAGCTAAACTGTCATTACTAATCTACTAGTTTATTTAACAGAAATATTTAATATTTCAAACCCTGTAGAGACATTAGGTTATTTCGAAGGAGACTTGAAAAATGTGCAACGTCTTCGCCGGGAATCGAACCGCGGACCTCTGAAATACCGGCTCAGTGTGCTGACTATTACACCACGAAGGCACGCTAAGAATGGGGGAGATATACCTTATAACCCTAAAATCAAATTAGTCTCAAATACACATATTTTTTACTTAATTTTATACCTTTTTTCAAGATGGAGAGCACTGGAAGGAATTGATCCAAGTCGAGCACAGCTGGTCTTGAAAAATCTGAGTTTTCAGAAAGAGCTTAAGAACAAAATTAAAAAGCTTGAAAATTTAGATAAAGAATTAAAAGAAAAAGAAGATCTTATTGAAGAATTACGTGATGTAATTAGGAAACAAGCTGATTTGAAACCCGAAAAACTTTGGACTTGCAAGAAAGAGCTCCAAGAGTGTAATAAAAAAATTCGCTGCCTTTCAGCAGAAGTAGGAATGTACGAGACTTTATGTGGCAAGTATGAGAAAGAAAATGGACAGCTTAGAGAAGAACTGCAGAAACTAAAAAAGTTAGACTATGAAAGAAAGTTGAAGCTGAGAAACTTATAAAATCTGAAGATTTAAACAATATAATAATTTAGTTTCAAAGAAAAGTCCAGAAATGTTTCATCTACACTTATTATTGTTGTACATATGCAGAATTTACTTTAGAATATCATTAACTAAATTATCTTTAAAATTCACATGCAATACAAAAGAAAAGTGTATAAGCATGTTGTCTCTTGGGTCAATCTTTATGTGTTGTTATATATAGTTGATTTTTTAATTCAAAAGCATAGCTCCACACAATACAGATATTATTTACAAATACAAAAGTAAACTAAAATTAACTCATGACTTTACTTATCAAATTCACTTATTGCTACGACTATGCATAGGAATATAACTGAATTATTCAGTTTAAACTCAGTAGCATATATTTTGTTTTCTAAGATTATAACTATACACAACAAAAATTCTTCAGAAAAAGTTACTTTTAAAAATGTTCAACACATGTTCACTAAACATAATTTTTTTTTGGGGGGGGGGGGGTGCGTGTGTGTGTAATATTCAGTATTTAGCAATTAATGAATTAATGAAACTCTTTAGTTCAGAGTTATGCTTACTTTCAGGTTTATTAGGAACTTAGCATACACTGCCTACCATTATTAAACAGGTTTCCACATCTAAAACCTGATTCACATATGCAACATACCATTTCACAAACAGAAATACACATTATATGTTTAAAAGAACGAAAGCAACAATAAATATACTTCTAAAGTGGAACTATAAATTGAGCTGACTGACTGATTAAGGCAAACATCTGTGAAAATGGGCTGAACTAGCCAAAAAAACTCTACAAAATACACAATACAAGACAAACAGCTTTCCTCAGATTTGCTCTTGCCTTTCTCAATAATGATTCTTCAAAAACGCAATTTTTTTCTTCATTTCACAGCAAAAATACATAAAAACTCAAACCTTCATTAAAAATTGTAAAACACAGATCTAAAATACCAAATACATCTAAAAAAATATTTTTTGCTATTAGAATTTTTAAATCAAAACAAGCAATCTGGCCAATGGGCAGAAAAATAAGCTTTTCCATGCACAAAAACTTAAATTTCGGTTCCACTAGGCAGAGCGACACAAAAGATGGTGCCCCACTGACTTAATTTACTATACTACTAACAGTCTCAAAGTACACAAACTGCTGCCATGTTAGGCCTAACGCTACTTACGCTTTTAAGTTGTTGATAATTCTACAACTATTCCGGATTAACTAAATGCATAAAAACCTTAACCAGAATATAACAACATAATTCAATCACTTTTAAAGCAAAAAAAATGTACAATTTACCAAAAAAGAAAGTTGGATATATTACATGCATATTCCTCTTACTGTTACTTTTGTACTCTCTTAGATTTGAATAAAACTTCAGTTTAATTATTAAATTTATAATTTAATATTACTGATCTCTGGCCTTGTCTATTACTATATATGGGCCTTTTTCGTTTCTGATCGCTTGTAAGCCCTCTGGCATGAAGAATGATTATTTCTAACAAATCATTCTTTTTTTTTCCAATTTCCACTGCTTTCAGGCCAGATTTAACATTTGCTTGTTCGGCCATTTTGTTCTTCACCTTCAAACATTATTTACGTGACTCAGCACTTTACTTGACACCATTTTGTTGAAAAACCTTACATCTTCAACTTTCAAATATTGATCCCGTGTGTACCCTCACACCTTTCTCTCCAGATTTCCACACTGGCCGTGGCACATCATTGGTTCACAAAAATGACGCCTTACCCCCCCCCACACTTCTAAATTACACCTTATTGGTGATTTTCAATTTTTTCTGGTTGCTTCCTATTTTAGAATTCTTTTCCTGGCAACCACTTTTCAGTTTTTTACGCTTTTAATTTTAAGCTGCTGCTTTGGATACAGGTATGTTCAAGTTCTTTCTCTTTGTTAATGCAATTGGTCTTAACATGACACTTGTGTTTTATATCTTGTTTTGGTTAACTAAGTCTAATTTTTCTAGCTCACTGGGATCTCACTTAAAATTATGTAATTTTTGACTCTTGCCTAATTGGCTACTTTTGTTTGTTTGTACATTAGCTTTACCAAGTTTTTGTAAAGTTTACTCAGTAGTACTTTTATTTGTTTTAAATTTTATGGCAGGCGCGTCGGGAAAAGAAACGATAAGAATTGAGACCTACGGTATTATGTAGATTTTTATCTGTTAAAGTGTTTTCGCTTTTGTCTCAATTATTGCCGTTTGACAAAATGCGCAGTGGAGTTTACCTATGCACGAGAAGCTGCGCTTTTCCCTTGATAAGTCCGCAACAAGCTCGACGTAGGCTAAATTGCCATTTACTGCCTTTATTTGTAATTTTTCTGGTGTTTTATTTTAATTTAGTTTGTGCTTTAAATGGTTTTTTTACGTGTTAAAATTTTTAAATGTTGAATTTCTTGAATACCAACATTTAGTTTTTGGTTTTTTTTGCGTTACTTATACTTTTGAGTAATTAATTTTTGTTAAAGTTTTTTAAACTCTGGAACGTAGGTATCAAATTTACTTTTAGGCGATTGTCTTCAGAATTTTTCTCTTTTTGCTTGGAATTTGAATGTCAAATTTATTTTAGGCAATTGCTTTTAGAATTTTATTCCTTTTGCTTACCTTTAATTTTAATTTTGCAGCTCAATGCCCAAAATTCTTGACCAAAAAGGTCTAAGTTCTTATACTACTTTCTATAAATTATATATATATATAATTTTTTTAAATTCTGAAAAATACCTTTTCAATAATGTTTTTAAATTGAATTTCCGTTGCTTGGAGATGTAATATGGATAGTTTTCTTTTTATAAATATATATATACAAAGGCTGCTCACACATTTTTAGACGACTTTGTTTTGCTATAAAAAAAATCATCTGCTTGGAAAACTTTTTTTTTGGCTGCAACTACATTTTTGAAAGTGTAAATTATTCTCTGCTACTTGACAATTTTGTTTTCATGCAAAATGGCACTTTTAAAGAAGCAGTGGACAGAATGCTATGTTTGTGCTCTTTCCAAAGAAAATTATTCATATTTAGTTATCAAAAAAGTGCTGTGAAAGCCAAAATTTCTCGGTATCTAAAACAACAATTATCAATAAAATCGGTATCCGACTTATCTAAAACAATACTGCCAATAAAAAACCATTAAAGTTTGGCTTCAAGAAGAAAAACTGTTCAAAATACATATCAAAGGAAAAAACAAGAATAAGAAATTTACCATGACATTATGCACGTTAAAAGAAAATCTGCAAAGTCAAAGGATAATTGCATAATCATTAAAACACTCAGTGTTAACTGTTAACATTGCAATTAATGCTGATTCGAATCTTAAAAAGTTGAAAAAATGTAACGTGCATCATCTTTCTCCATAACCTATTGCCAAAAGGAAAACATGCTGAAGAATTCTCTATCAGAAACAATTATTTGGACAAAAATGGGAAAATGTTATCACAACAGATGAATCTTGGGTACATTTAAATTATTGCAATAAAAGAGATTCATTTATTATCATCAAAGACAAGAAAATAATCTTAGAACATGGCTCAAAGAAAGTTTCTCAAATGGATTTATGATTGTTGCTGGTTTTTGATATAATGACATATAAAAATTGAAGAGAGTGCAGAAAACCGTTCAGATCAATTCAACATATTTCACACTTTAATTTTCAAATATGAAACATCTTCCATAGTTGCCAACCTACGACAATCAAAAATCAGGATATTTTTTTAAGAAATCGGAAGAATTTTCTCAATGACAAAAGGAATTTTTAAATAATAAAAATATGTAGAAAGAAAATATATTTTTAATAATGAATTAAATTTAAATGGTTCTAATTAATATCTGAAGGCTCAGTTATTATTTCTTAAATGCAAAACTACTTACACGTAGAAAAAAAAGCAGTTTTATTAGTTGCACCTTCTAATAATAGAAAAATACTCTAATCAGTTTCCTTAATCATTAAATACTTATTCACCAGATCACTAATCATTGATTGCAAAACATGAATTAATGTAATTCTGACTATGGAATTGTGTTAAGAACATCGTATGATAGCAAAATAGAATGTACAAAAAAGGAAAAAGCTTTGTTAAGGTCCGAAGACAAAAATATAAATATTCGTTCTTCATAAGATAAAATTATAATAATCGAAAAATGTGTCCCTTGTCAAGCGATTTTTTTTAATTATTATTATTATTTTGGAAGAGCCTTACGCTCATATTTTCTGGACATGCATTTCGGATTCCCATACAAAAAGCAGAAACGCGCCAAATCTCGGTGACGAAACGACTTCGGTTTATTTTTATGCATCTAGAGGAGAGTACATGCTTTCAGACGTCAAAAATCACTTTTTTTGGGGGGGGGGGACTAGAGAAGTATTAAGTCAAGCTACATAAAAATCGTGAGAAATTTTAAGAATAAGAGAAAGTCGGGAGAGATATGCTAAAAATCGGGTTGGCGGGAGTGCGATCAGAAATCGGGAGAGTTGGCAACTCTGATCTTCTCTTTACCCACAATGCCATCAATCAGTAAAACTGCATCAAGACGAAGCAAGCAGCCGCATGTCAAAATCTACTGTTAATTTCCTGGAAAAATTAAAGAATAAACGTGTATCAAAGCCATACCCTTTACTCATATCCCTATTAAATTTCCTTATGTATCATCTATGGATTTTAAAAAGCAAATTGTCCAAATGTCGACCTACAACCCTCTCCCTGGACTTTGGAAAGCTGTTCATGAGGAATGCGATAAAATACCTCTTTTGATACTAAAAAGGTCTTTATTTGTCTTTGAAATTATGGTCCAGAATGATAGTGCAGAATAAGGGTTATCAAATGGTACATTTAAAACACAAATTTAGGAATAATATTTCTGTAGATACAATGAAAATTGTATAAAAAATGTGCAAACAGCCTCTGTATATGTAATATAATTCGAGTAAGCTGCAATGGACTGACGATGGTTCTTTGCGTTATAACTTAGAGAGACTTTACTGCATACTTAGAAAGATGAGACTCAAAAGAGAGACTTGTAGGCAGACATGACCGAATTGAATATTACTGGACATGAAGTAATCATCGGAAACATATTTTTCGTCATACATGATCATAAATTTTATACAGAATATCATACTTTAGTAATGGTATAGTGAGCAGCCCGTCAAAGCAAAGGGAGCGAAGTAGTGCCTTGACTGCAAGAGAGCTGAAGCTATAGTGCACAATTATCCAGTATGGAGGCTCACCAAGAGAAGGTTTTGGTTTTAGATAAGAAAGGTTTCAGTTCTCAAATTTGAGTTCAGGTTCCAAAGTAGCTACATCATGAACTTAACACAAGCCGCAAGATGGTCTGATGATGCAATGATGCAGTTCAGAAAAGTTATTACTATTTTAGAGAGGGGTAATTAAGGACTGATTTAAATTATAATCTTTACATATTTTTTATCTTACATATTCTCCCCTTCAAAGAGGAAAAGGCTTGGTGATGGGAAAGCCTTTTTATAAAAAGCATTAGAGCAAGAAAGAAATACACATCTATTTTTAGAAAATGCAAAGAAAATTTATACAGTATGTAGAGTTGATACGAGAAAGCAGGTGAAGGGCTTCAGGGGCATAGCCTTGAGCTTTTGATATGGCCTGTCATTTGGTTTACAAACCTTCTCATCCAGAAATATAAAAACATATAAAAAGTGCACTTTGAAAAAATAAAAACAAAATGATATGAATGAAAAGTTCGAACTGAAAGTCTCTAGAGTTCTTGAAAAGATAAAAAATTCTTATATTCAAGACGCATAAAGTTCTTGAAAAGATATGTTGACATCACCTCAAAAATTTTGACAGTTTGTTGTAAAAACTCTTTTTATGTAAGAAAAAAAAATAAGTAAATCAAAATGACATAGATGAAGTTGCTGATGTTTTTTTTTTGCTTTCATAATCACATGACTATCAGCATGTTCCAGCTTGAGAAATGACTCATACAGTGATGTCTAAGCAATTTTTTATATTAGTAGCTGAATATCAAACAGCATAATAACCTTTTATGTTGAAATTATGCTTGGTGATGATTACCAAACTTCAGTTAAGTCTACTAGGAAGTTCTGAGTGCACTGACGAGGAGAAATTTAACAGTACTTTCTTTCCATGTGCAAAAAAATAGATTTTATAAATCATACTCGTAGGAGAAAATATTGCATTTAGTGCTGTCTGAATTGAGAATAACTGATTTGTTAGCAAGTCTCGGACCAGTGCCAGAGCTGGTGCGGCTGCAATTTAGGGAAGGCAAAATTGTTAGAATTATGAGAAAAGCACCGAGCAACAAAATTAAGGAAAGGCAAAATCTTCAGAATTTAGGGAAGGCAATGGAACACAAAATTTAGGGTAGCAAATTTTTTAGAATTTAGGAAGCACTAGGCAGCAGAGTATTGGACCTGAATAGATTGCATTGGGCTGCAAAATGTCTAGTGCCGGCCTCAGGTAAGCCTAAGTATATGATGGAATTTATTTATTCGGGACTAAGGTAAGCCTTAAGCATTTGCAGGAAATAGCTGTAAATATAATAAAAAGAAAACGAGTTATAATTCAGGCTTTGCCAATGTGTCATAGAAGCACAACATGTCTTTAGCCACCAATCTCATGATACATCGCCAATAGTGTATAGCGAACAGTAGTTAAGCTTTATGATGATAACCATTAATTTGAAAGTTTCAGATATCGCAAACAAACAGCAAAATTTTCCAATTAATGGAATTTCAGAAAAATATGGACACATTATACTAAATGAAGATGATATAACAGAAGCTTTATTTTCCCTAATCATCAATCAACTAATGGATGGCAAAATCTGTAGTATGATTCCAAATCCAGAAAATATCACTACTGACAGTGAAGAAAGTGACAAGAGAAGTTGCTGAGAATGAAATTCGATAGATCAAAATGGATATTTTTGTTGAAATATGATACCCGGAATTTTTTTGTGATTACAATACTTCCTTTACTTTGTACAAGGAAGTAAAACTGAGACACATTAAACAACTTACACTGAATAAAATGTTCAACACAGCAAACAAATAAATAATGACCCCCCCTTTTTTTGGTGAATTTTGATTTCTTTAGTCATAAATACTTCTTATTTCACATTTTTAATTTTATAATTTCTACATGTCACCTTACTTGATTTACTCATAATCTAATATCTGGAAAAATCTCCAACTATGGAATCATGAAAGTCCCGATGAGTGTGGATTTCAGATTTTGTACTGTACTTGGAACTTGATGAATATTTGAGACCAACTGATAGAATAAAAATGCCTCTTATGATACAGTTTTTGACTCAGTACCAGAATATGGCCATTTTTAATTTCAGTGTTAATGATCTTATTTAATTAATTACACATTTACATATTTATGTGATTAATTACACATTTATTTTACATATTTTTTTACAGTAGAGTTATAAAACTTTAAGAGATGAAAATACCAGTTAATATAATAATTTTTACTGTAATCTAGAGTCCTCTCTATGCTTTGATTACAAATTTAAATTATGAATATTGAAAATTAATCACCTAAATGAATGTCTTGTATTTCATAACAAGTTTAAATATAATTTCTAAATTTTAAACAGCACCATTCTGGATAAGAAAATTTTATTTCTGTTTTCTTCAATTAGACACTACAAATGTCAAATCAAATAATGTTATAAAAGACTTCACACGCACAATAATAAAAATAACTAAACTTCACAAATAATAAATGATTTCTCAATTCTTTCTGCTTTTATACATGCACAAGGAATGAATATACTATGCACAGAGCTAAAAACATATAAAGAACAAAAATTCTGAGTGTTCAGCATTACTCAAAAGCGAAATCTTATCACCACTGTCTTGCAGCAAGTTTCTTAACTTTATTTAAAAGAAAATAGCTTATAAGAAATTTTAAGAGAAGCTGCACACTCAGAATAGTAATGTTTATATTTTTAAAACAGAGCTGCATATCCATCCTTTCGATACATATGAAAATATTAAAGAAAGAATATCTTCTATCATCAAAAATATTAAACAAAATCTTTTTCATTATTATGCAGAAAATAATAATTGCACAGCAAATTTATATCCTTGAAGTGTATTAAAACTTTTTATATAACAGTTTGACTAGAAGGTACAGAACATATACAGATTATAATTTCAAAATTTACTTTACACAAAGTTGCATTTTTATGCATGAAAACAAGTTTAAATTTTAATAGCATCCAGAATGTCTTGAATTTTAAAATCAAATTAAAAATAACAATATGCAAATGGCCAAAAAGGTCTTAAGATATCTAAAAGTTTTAGGATAATCAAATTCCTTAATTTTTTTATTTGATATATGTCCACATACGCACATAAAATAAAATTTGTACCGTTAAAAAGGAAAAAAAAAAAAAGTCAGAGACTTTTACATATTATACACAAACATTCACATTTTCAATAAATGATGATGAGAATGAAAAATGACTGATAAAAATATGTGAGCATCAAAATCCTGCTTTGAATATCATTAAAGCATTTAAATTCTATTCTATAATATACAAGAGTTGAATATGATCATTTTGCTTCAGATATCTGTAGCAGAATGATGATAGGGCTACATCAATAAGTTGTCTTTAAAATATGCAGATACTTAATATAAAAGCACTCTTTTTAATTTTGCAAAAATGCATTACTTTCATTTCTAAACTCGGAAACTTTTTTAAATAAATAAATACACTTGAACTTTGGGATTTAGTCCTATTAAGCCAAACTAATCTTTAGAGAGCATACACAGTCTTATATTATGTGCAGCTGAATGTTTTTTGCTTAAATGGCATTCGTGATAACAAACTAAAACCCGGGAGACTGCCTTTCACAAAGCAAGGTTAGTAAATTTCTTCCATAGTGGAAAAACTTGTCTGAAAGAAATGTTTCTTTCACCAAAGCAGAAGAAATGGAAGAAACTAAATTTTGAACTTATTTATACTATTACATTCATATGTAGCACTGTTATATTACTAACTAAAATATTTTCCTTTTATATATAATTTAAATACTCATTCATACCTTTGCAATAACCTTTTCTTGGTAATATATATGTATAAATGCACTTTTGTGTACTTGCTATGAGATTTACTTTCACATTTGTAAATTTAGATAGATTCTAAAATTAAATTTCAATTTATATCAATAACATAGTTTAAAAAGAACAGAAATCATGACTGAAATTTAAAAAGTTACAAAACTGAATCTACATAATCATAAAAACTATGCAACAAAACAGAAAAATTTTCCCTATTGCTCTGTATGCACTAACTTATTTTGTAATTTTGAATATTATAATAATATAATTTTGTCAGGAGAAGAAAATTTTGTGCCAATGCTGCTTAACTTAATTGCTACTACATTACATAGTTCATGAGAATTTTCAGTAATGACACATTCCTTTCTACCATCCAAGATTTAATACATTGCGAATGGCATCAGAAAAAAGCAAGACTTTGGAAGTGGTGTATTCTCAACAGATTGGCAAGTTTCTTTCACGGAGAAGAAAACTGGCCAGAACTTGACTGTTTACTTATTTCACAGTAATATTATTATACTTACATTTTATTAATACATAACATTACTACAAAACTAGACAATTTATATTTCCAATATATGTTTGGGAAAAAAAGAGTAGTCAGTTAAAATACTGTATAAATTGGGACATGTTTAAAATATGGAAGTGTTCCTAATAATATAATACTAATATTTAAATGCACAATTAAAAAAAAATAATGATTAATTTATAAAATGAGAAATTACAGTAATAATTTTCTTACTAGTGTAACATGAATGAGAGGGAAAAAAGAAAAATCAATGAAATGCCACTTCAATACATGAATAAGAATTCTACCATAATTTTCTTTGGATTTTTGGAGAAAATTAATTAATTCGCAATTTCCTGCAGAAATAATAAAACATTTAGTAATAACTAAGTTAAATTATTATTAGAAATGTATCACCTTCAGCAGCCCCCTCCCTGAGTGCATCACTGTTAATTTCTTCCATTTCTTCCAGTGTCATGGAAAAAACTCACGCCTGCTATAAAGTCTCAAAAGTTTTTTAAAAAGCATCATACAGGTTAACTGCAAGATAAAACTAATATCTCAGTCAATAATACCAAATTTGTTTGATATCAACTCTTAATGACAAAACAGCTAGAACCTTTCAAAAATTCTTATAATTTTCAGAATGTATTCATCAGTGTTTTGAAAATAAAGATGAAGGGGCAGTAAATTTAAAACAACATTTCGTATCAACATACATCTCTTCCAAATGTTTGCTTGACATTTCTTTCCTTCAGAAAAGTGGAAAAATCAGGAACTGAAACAATTATTATAAACTTTTGACTTTAAAAGTGACCATTAAAGTCAAGTAAATCCAAATCGCATATAAAAACTTTTACAATTCCTATATACTTTAAAGATTACTACAAACACCCCGTCTTAAGACAAAACATACAAGTTCAAATTTCAGATGGGGGGGAATAGAAGAAATCTTTCTTTTTTAAGACACCAGTCTCTTAATGTAATGCATTAAAATTAACCTACATGGTTATGAAAATTTTTATAAAGTAATTTAAATGATAATTTAGAAAGCAAAGATATACTTTTCATAAACATTGAAACTGTTAGTTGAAGTGAACTTTTCCTTTTCAAATGCATACCGAACAACACAAATTTTTTATTCTGCAACATTTTATATGAACCATATTCAGTACTTCTGTTTCATGTGATTTTATTTATTGAATGGTCACATATTGTACAACTCAATAAAAATTTTTGGAAGTTAAGCAATAAATTATTAAAAAATAAATATATACTCAAAATTAATTATGTTTTGGTTTTAAAGCAATATTTAAAAATTACATTTAAAAGAAAAAAAATGTAATTTCTTTTTAAATGCAGTTAGTTTCTTTCCTAAAATCTTAAAAAAAATTAATATTGCATATTAACAGACTGAGAGTATAAAGTAATAAAATATTTTGCAGTACTTGAGTACACGTCAAAACATCGAATCAGGACAAACTAATAAATTAACTCTACTGAAACTTTCTATTACAAATTAACTCTATTGAAAGTTTATTACAAGGCAAAACATTTTATGTTTTCTTTGAAAATAATATTTAAGGTTTAAAAATATATTCCTAACTGGGTATGAAATAAGCATCATGACTAACAATTCTTTTCAGCTGAAGGGAATGAAAAATTATTTCCTACTTTTAATGATTAAAATTTGAGGAAATCTTTACAACCTGCAACTTCAGAGATACAAAAAAAAGTTATTTAAATATAAAGCTAGAAAAACAGAGAACATTTCCCAGACAAACTAGAAAAATACACGCATTTGTAAAGTCTTTCAAGTTGCTACACAATTATATATTAAGTTTAAAAAAATTTCTACAATATAAAAAAAACTGCAACATGGGGGATCCAAAAAACCTTCAAATCTTATGAGCTATTGCATTTTGATATAAATTTAGTATTTATTTCAAATAATCATTTAATAAGCTACAATAAAATTAATGCCATGATAAATAAGTGCTTCTAATTTCTTCGTAATAGTTTTAAATTTAACAATGAAAAGACCATTGTATACAGAATTTTCAAAATTTAAAATAAACGTTTTAACTAAAGACAATTAAAGTATGATACAACGCAAACAAAACAAAAGCAGACAATAGTATTTTAAGAAATAAAAACAAAATGAAACAGGTCATTGGAACAACTAAAATGTATGATTTTAAAATTACATTCATGAAAAATTTTAACCACTAATTTTTCACTAAAAAGAAATAATAAAATTTTTAACTGCTAAGAACAGATCATAAATTTTAAATTTAACAATGAAAAAATAAATGCCAAATCTTTATACAAATTATTGGATGTTATAACTGCTGTGCATACACTTTTAAATTAATTGCACTGCTTGCCTTTTGAAGTTAAGCTATGCTGAGGGGGGATTTTTTTTAAAATTTGAGTCAGTTACAGGAACTCATGTTTAACAATATTTCAGAATTTTAGAACCAAAGTTTTCTCGAAGAAGCTCAGGAATTTGGCCTTAACTTAACAGGGGGTATGAAAAACTAAATGATTTTAAAAGTACTTGAATGATTAAATCTCTTCATAGTTACAATGAACATCTTTGAAGCCACTTATTAGGATCAGAAGTGAACAGAAAGAGATAGGATAGAAATTGAAAGCAATCAAACTAACTATGGCAGAAGATTGCCAAGAGTTAATATTTCAGGGAAAAGGAAGTCTGTTTGGTGCAGACTTTGGGATAAGGATACCTGCAGTCTTCAAAAACCTTCTCATAGCAATAAGTTCATTTAATTTCAAAACTGAAGAATAAATTTAAAAATTAATTGTCTAGTACATCCTTCTCTATCTTAACATTGTAGCGAAGAAAATATTAGTCTTTGATTTAAAATTCAATCATATGTAACTCTGGAATATTACTGTATCCACAATAAGGGATAGTATATAATTTGTATCCAAATACTCAGTATAAATGTTAAATTTCTGGACTATGTTGTTTGTTTAAAAAAAAAATTTAGTTTTAAAAATTAGTATTGCAAAAATAAACACCAAAAATTAAGTTTCCAAACCAATATTAATTATAAAGTGCAACTAATAATTAAAGATATTCAAAAGTGTAACAGCAATAATAGTAAAACTGACTACAGATGATTGATCTTCTGACAAATTCATACATTTTCTACACAAAGGCATCTTCTATAAATACATTAGAAACTCTTTGCATCAGCTTTGGTGACAATTTGATTAAATTTTATTAAAAGTATGAAACCTAAGCAAGAATATCATAAAAATGGTTGCAGTAATGTCACAATTTTTTTAACAGTTTCATACACACAACAGTACACAGCAACTTAAATCAGACACATAAATTCAAAAGAAAACACTATGGCTATAAAAAATTACAACAATAATAATAAAAGTATAAATGGGTGATCTTTGTTGTTGTGAACATTTCTCTGCACCATTTAGAATCGACCAAGCACCATGAGTTTGAGATTGAGTTACTTGATCTACAGCAAGTTACATAGAGCCACTTGGAGCTATCATTGGTAGACTCAGATGAACCAAAAACAACTAGTTCACATGTTTACTAACAATTAACAACATAAAAAATTGCTCAAAACAAAATTTTTTTTATCGAGTAATTCTATGACAGTGAAACCAGAAGTTAATTTTTAATTTCACAAATCAGTTAAACAGATGATTTGCAACTGTTATAAATTAAGAAGTACAGTTAAGCACTAAATGTTTATCTGCACATTTAAGTACATAAGCTCCAAACCTGTATTGTATCAGAAATATTAATTAAATGATTTTAAGGGGGGTAGACAAAGCCATGAAAACAGATTACCACTGATGATTCTATTATCACATATTCTTAGTGCTTTCAAATTATTTATTCTTTAATATTAAAATACTTTAAAATATACCGCAAAAAGACACAATATGTTTCATGTAAAAATCTTTAACATATGTAAAAATCAGATTAAATTTACAAAGAAATAATGTTGAGGTGTGAAATTATTATGATCAATTAAAGCATGTTAATGCTTAAAATAAAACAATTTCCAGCTAGCCATGAATTTAAAATTTCCTGACTTCAAATGCTATTTACAAATAACAACTATGTCCCTACCCTCTCCCTCAAAAAAAAAAAAACTAAGGATTTTATATAACAAAATGTAAACTCGCATTAAAACACGAGTAAAAATTTAATTAAAATAATATTGAAATATAGCAAAAAATTTTTATTGAAGAGAAAAATCTATATAATTTATTTATTAACTTACTTTAATTTAGGAATTTTTATAGAACAATTATATTTCAACTACTTTGACCCATATATGTACCCGATAATTTTCATGTCCATGACTGGGGCTAACATATATACAGTGATTTAAAACACCAATTCAGAAAACCATGCTGAGTGTGCATAATGTAACTTTCTTTAGCTGTTTACTTTTGGTTAGAAATGAGTTTAGTTATGGTAAATTTTAATACAGAAATTCACATTTTTTAATCAACAATTTTTTAGGTTAAAATAAAAAGATAAAATAGCAATGATAACATGCAAAATGCCGTCCAGATAGTAGAGTGGTTAGGGGAGCCTATTGTAGTACTGGGTTCGAATTCCGGAGAAGGCATGGTTGTAACTGTCAGTTCCTTCATAGAAGGTAACAGTGGCTGTCTATTAGGTGCTTCTACAATAAAATGGCAGCACTTCTGGCCTAGGAGTGGGCAGTGAAGAATAGGCAAGTGCTCACCATTAGATCGATTAAATGAAAAAGTAAAATTTTATACTTTTGATTCATAAATATTTGCAGATTACAAATTCTAAAATGTTTCTAATTAGATTTTAGAAAGGTGGGCTCAAATTCAATAAAATGTAACTTCCCATTTTAGAAGAAGAAAAAAAATTGTGAAAACATTAATAATTAACATTCTGTGCATGTTGTAATTGTACTTGAGTCAAATTTATTGAAATAACAATGCCTTACACTTTTTATTTTACTGGTACCCCACCTGTTTTTTGATATAACTCTTAAATTTTTGTAAATGACGTATTTTAAGAAATCAGATGCCTAGAATGCATTTTACACATGTTTGCTATGTAAAAACTTGGAAAAAGAAACCCTATTTCTTAAGAAGCACCCTCCAAAAAGAGTTAATACAAAAGTATTATTATTATTAAGGAAATAGGAGGTTTATCAGCAACTACTTTTCAAGATTGAATTATCTTTCAGCTGTCCACATACAAATATATCCAGTTCTGAATATAAAAGCTGAATTACATAAAACAGTTAACTACATTTATGGAGAAAATGATAAAATGTTTCTAAATAGTGTCTAAGAAAAGAGAAAAATTGTTAAAAAAATTTATGCCATGTTTCATTTTTAGATGAATTTTTTTTAACAATTTAAATTAGTTTTGTGCAAATATTTACTTAAAGTATGCAAATAACAGTTGCACATACAACAGAAAATGTAAACATAAAAGCTGGGTATTCATCTAAAACAAAGAGCTTTTTGTCATCTAAAATATTAAACCTATTAAAGTTCATACTCTTCCATATGGGAAATTTCTCCATAAAAAATATAATGAAAGTGTAACCTTTGAACTTCATGTATTTCTAATATTTAAAAGTGAAAATTATTGCAAGAATTATAGATAAAATATGGAAGATATTTTTCTTATTCTTTTATAAAATGACATTAAAAAACTTCACGGAAAACAAAATCACATGACTTCAACCTAAAATTCACATTTAACAATTCTAGAGCAGATATTTTAAGAGGTCATTAAAGGAAGCTGCGTAGGGAATGTGAAATTCAAATTAACAAAAATGGAGACATCCCAAATTCATGAAAATTATTATATAACTCTAGAAATTATACCTATATTAATTAATTTTTAATATCAAATCATTTATAATTGCAGCATTAAATTTAAAAAAAAAAAAGATTTAGTGAAAAAATTTTTCTAAAACATGCAAAATGATTTTATATTACATGTATTTTATACATGAGGTTTTAAATGCATAAAAGCAAAGTTATCAAATTTAAAGTGAAAAAGTGTTAGACAAGTAAACAGCTATTTTACCAGAAAAGGCAATTTCTAAAGTTCTTGCCTTATAAAGAAAATCCTTCGGGTCTTTTTGAACTAATTCAGTCAACAATATATTTCATTAATTACAAATGTGACAAAAAAGTTTATGAATAAATTCAGTTCTAAAGTTCTAACACCTTTTTAAAGGAAATGAATGACCCAAGTCAACAATAAATGATGATTTGATAACTGAAAGCATGACAAAAATGATTCTTCATGCCTATTCTGACATTCAAATGTGTCTTCCAAAATAAAATTCCTAATCAAATCAATCATTAACGATAACTTATTAATGAAAACATTACACTTTTAAATACTCATATTAATACAAAAGGAACAATAACTTTCCTGAATGCTCATTGCCACTAAACTGTCTGAAATTTTTCTTGATGTGTTTAAAAGCATTCAGTGGGTGACAGCTTTTAAGATTACAATTCTTCTTAATAATTCTCTAATTATTAAGAATGCCTTTCTTCAGATCACTTAGCTATACATACAAATGATAAAATATAACAAGCTGATTGTAGGTAATGCAAAAGGCTTGATTTAAAAAATGCTAATTTTTCTTAAAATAATTTACTTTTCCTAACTCATATGTATGTGTGGAACTGGATTTAAGATATACTTTATTCTCATTAAATTATGTGAGACAATCTGTATTTTCGTATTTATAACAGAAAAGGTCACGCAAATCTTAAACATTAGATATATGTGTACATTAAATAGCATTAATAAATTTCAATGCTGAATAATAAAATATTTTTTTTTTAGTTTGGCCTGGTAAGGCGCTAAAAAAATGGTCATAAAAATTAAAGCATGTTCGGAAAGGTTGATCAGCAAATGAACCCAAACAGTACCTAATTAGCATTGTTGCATCTAAAATATAAGCCTAAAGAGCATTTTAACAACTGTATTTTTACTTGTCGTTCGTTCAGTTCAAGGTTTTAATAATTGTGTAAAGTACACATGTACAAATGTTTAAAAATGAATATGATAAAGAATGCTCAAAGTTATATGCGACATTTTTTTGTTGGTGGTTCAAGCCCATTGTCTTTTATATCCTTATTCAAATCAGAATCAGAATATGAAAAATCAGCAGCATCATTTGAAGCCTCGCCACTGCTCAGGTTAGCAAAACTATCCACTGAATCCTCATCTTGTGATGACCGCTTCTCGACACTTGCTTCTTTCTCTTTGGAGATGTTTTCTTTCTTGTCTTCTTCTTCATTATCTGGTGTCTCAGGGAGATCTTCTGGTGGAGGTAGGTTTGAGAGTATGGATGGTTCTAGCTCTCCAGCAACAAAGTGAGCCCATAAAGCAAGCTCAATTTTATGAGGATTCCAATTCTGACTTGGATCTTCAATTAAATAAAGAGGAGAAAAGATAACTGACAGATCTACATATGAAAATTATAATTTTTAACAGACATAAAAGGAATACAACTTGCAGAAAAACACCTATTATCACTTTGCAAATTATAACTGTACATACAAAACACCTGGCCCAATGAAACAGCATTCTGTGCAAAAACTGGCAACAAATGAACTGACATGAAATAATTCAACCCTTAATTCATTCACATAACGGCAACGCATAATCCAACAATTATATAATGAGACATATTTTCTAATGAAGATGGTAAAAACACAATTGAACTTGTAACAAGCAATCCTAAGACACATTTTTAATGCATAATTTCGTTTAACATCATATAGTTCTATATTATGTAAGCTTAAAGAGACAGCACCATGTTACATAAACAATAAAAGAACTTTGTAATAACAGCATTATTTATGCAACAGACGGAAAATTCTAAATTCTGCATTAAATTTGATAAAAGTGCACTCAAGACTTTGCAACTGTATGTAGTCTATGAAAGGTAAATATGCTTAAATGTTTTCCACATTTTAGACAACACAAAGAAATTCTTGAAAAATGATGACAGGTCTAGATGTCTGTCACCAACATGGAACTCACTGCCAAAGTAATAAAATGGATAAAAGCAGATCATTCTGTTCAACTCTGAGAACTACTGTAGATGATTTTGATTATAAGAAATCTGAAAATTCCAGAATATTAGTTACGATTCAGGCAAGAATAAGGTAATTTTCAAATCTCAGCTCTATTTTTTGTCATATCAAAAACATGAAATTATTCAGCATGTAAAAAACATCATTAAAATTGTTTACAGAATAAAAATTTCCCTTGAAATTAATTGAGGGCAGATAAAGAAAATTAATACTTTTGCTATATCACTACAACATTTAAGTGCTGAATGGAAGTAACACAATCAGTACCAGGCAAAAACATTCAATATAGGTAACAGTTGTTGGTGCTACGATTACACATTGTCAATAATCACTTTTACTTGATCATTTTGAAATGCTTCATAAAGTGGAGTTGGGGTGTTTAAACTTACTACATAACAGCAAGCAGTTGGTTTCTTTTGCATGGCTTGCTTACTAGAATGTAACTAAATGCCTAAAAACTTTTGACCAGCAAAACAAGTATTTGTTCAATCACTACATTATTCTCTTCATCTACTGCCCTGCAATCATTTTATGTCTCCTGTATTACTACTGAAAGGGATTTTCTTTTTTTTTAAATGATAAAAATATATACCAGAATGTGAATCTCCTTGTGTTTTTAGATTTGCAGAAACCATTTCAGTCTGCACTGATGCTAAAGGAATGTACTGTAAATCAATTGATTTTGTTTCATAACATTTCTATCATTATATAGATTGCATAAATTGATTTCCATACTCTTTTAAACACTAAAGCATTTTATCAAAGGCAACAATAATACATCTACAGGATTAAAATGTATCACATTAAAGTTGCAACACATATTTTAAATATAGTTTCTTCAAAAGCCTCAATCTAAGTGCCACTTCCCAATTTCAGTATATACTCAATTTGCTCTATATTTATACCATTAACAGTTAAATTACATTTTGTTTAGTGTTATTTTGAGATTTTAGATCCTTAAAAAAGAGAAAAAGACAGTATATGAAAGTCTCTCAATTTTTTTTAGTCTTAGCAAAATAAAACATTTTAACTAATAAATATCAGTTTTGAAAATACTTAATAATTTACATACCTACATTCTTAATCTTGATACTCATTACCGAGATTATAGAAATTTTTTCCTGAAACTTGATTATATAATGTTTTATCACTTTTAAAAAATTAAGCTTTTAAAAGCTTAGACATAAAACTAAACATGAAGATAAAAATTTTAGTTAGTATCAAACTTTTGTATGTGTTACAATGTTTTTCTTTAATCCCATCTTATTTCAAAACACTCTGAATAACTAGAAAACATTCCATGCAATTTTTTATGTGAAATTTCGAGTTACAACAGATCCTCGTTATGGCTTTTATTCATCACAGTAAGACAAGAATAAAGAAATTACAAAACTTAAATTTTAAATATATCATTAAAAAGTAAAACACTGTAAATATCAAAAACAAAATATTGCTTTTTCAAGTAACTTAAAAACAAATTGTGTAGGATGATAATAATTTATTTATAATGCCCATACACTTCTAGATATTATTAGGTTTTTTAGAGTAGAAACTATGAAAAATACTCACTGGAAATGCCCACAAGCGATGATATGAAAAATACTCACAATTATTGCGACCACACTGGAATTGAAACCATGGATCTTCTTTTTACTAGCTGAATATGCTAACCACTTATACAAAGACAGCATGCATGGGAAATGCAATAAGTTTCTTACATCCCCCCCCCCTCTGTTTAAAAAGGCGACTAAGATGAAACATGAGATTCATTTTACCAAATAGTATGTGGTGGTGATTTATTTTTACTATTTGGTTCGCTGATCTTGTACATCACATTTTAGATTGGGTGCCATTGTTGAAGTGCCTTTTAGAAGAGGCAACATGAAAATGTCAACTGCACCCTCATCAGAATTCAAGTCACGTATCTTCTACATTAGTTAAATATGGTAACCACTTATACTACAACAGTATGCACAGGGGGAGTACAATAATTCCTTATACATTTTACAAAAAGGATAGGATAAAATTTTACTTAATAAGTAGCAGTGAAAAAATTATGATACCTATGAGAAAGTAAAGAACAAACAGAAAAATTTTAAACAAATCTATAAATGTAAAATATCATTAAATTTGTATAACAGAAAATTTCTTTGTATCTCATTTAATCATTTAGTAAACATTATCAATGGCTGAAAAGGTAAAATGATTACGGCCTTAATTAAGATTTTTTAGGTATACAAAAAAACAGATACACTTCATGCCCAAGTTCAGGAAATACTTGAGAGAGTTTTCAATATATTTTAACACAATTAGTATAGAAATTAATAAAGTTATGAAATACATTCTTAAAAAAATTTACAGTGATTCAAAAATTGTAATCATATTATTCAGATGAGATTGCATATGCAGCAAAACATAAAATCCCTGTAAGAAGACATAACATGCTGAAATATAAATGCAAAACATAAAAGCTGAAAGAAGCGATAGTTTTTACCCAAAATAACAGTTTATTACTCCCACTTTTTACAAAAATGGAAAGTAAAATAGAAGCAACATAAAATAATGCTTCACATCCTATAAATTCAAAAAAGCCTAATTCTTGTCTTTCTTCCAGATCTGGATAAAACATCTTCATAACATGGTCAGCATAATGCTGAGCTATGGCAATTATATTTCAAAAATACAGCTGCATTTCAGACACTTTATGCTGGATAGCAGTTACAACAGTAACTGAAAACTTTGTGTAATAACATGCCTTAAAAATTACACATATTTATGCTTAATACTTTACCACATGATGCAAATTTATGGAAAATTCATATTTCTTATATGCTTACTAGCTTGTAACAAATTTTTAAATGCTTACTACCTTTAAAATGCCCTATAAATAAAAGACCTACCTAAATTGTTGAGGTAGTCAGACTTCTTTTTCAGCTGTAGAGCATAGTTTAAATATTCTGCTACAGTGTAATCCATAGTTTCAACACCCGGAGTAGAAAGCATACTCTCATCTGCCATAAATGGAGCTTGATCTGGGAATGCAGCAGCTAAGATTGCTATCATAAATTAAAAAAAAAAAAAAAAACATTACAGCAACAAATATCTATTTATATTTTACCTTCATTAAACAAGGTAATCCACCATTCTAATCCATGTTTTACATGTAATACATGTTTTACAGTCTAAAAAAAAAAAAAAACTCTGTTAGTAACATTATTTCTAAAGAATTATCAATAAATAGAAAAATATTAAGGAAAAAAAAAAACTTCTTATCCCCTAACTATGCCTTAGAATTCAATAACAGTAAATTGGTTAAAAAAATGAGATAGAATTATAAGCCTTCCCTTCTATTTAATTTTCACGAAAATATTAAAACTATGCTTAAATTCAAAAAAAAAACTCTGTTAGTAACATTATTTCTAAAGAATTATCAATAAATAGAAAAATATTAAGGAAAAAAAAAAACTTCTTATCCCCTAACTATGCCTTAGAATTCAATAACAGTAAATTGGTTAAAAAAATGAGATAGAATTATAAGCCTTCCCTTCTATTTAATTTTCACGAAAATATTAAAACTATGCTTAAATTCTGCTAAACTATAGCTGCTCAATACAAACAAAGATCTGTAGGATTAATAAAATATTACCAGAAGCAGAGGCAGGACCCACTCCTTTCAAGCATGTCAGCATAGCTATAGCTCCAGAAAGATTGGGTAGTCTTTTAAAAGCTTTCTTGCTGTGTGTTACAACTGCTTTCTCAGTGTTTATGCGAACCAAGTCAATTAGGTTAGGACGAAACTTCTCCCTCTGTAAATAAAATATCAGCCAAAATACATTACCTAGATAAAAATACTTAGCCAAAATAAATTCTAAAATTCTAAAAAGTGTTTTAATATGACAATTTTTCACCAAATGCATGTCTACTAACATGATACCCTCTGCTCATGTGTACTGACAATCCACAACGGCAATTTTGTAGATTTGTACAGCATAAACCCAAATGGCAAGAATTCACTGTGGCAAAGAGGGGTGCTGCCAAGTGATTCTTTTTACAGCCATCTGTGCCTTCTCATGACATGCACCACAGATTGCATGGAAGAGATTGAATGCATGATGAAGGCCTCCCCCCCTGCCACCCTTCACTCATTTACTAGCACAGATATTATAACAGAGATAAGATAAAAATTCTAATATGAAACAAATTACAACAGTGTAACAGCATTGCTATCTGAAGGCTTTAAAGATATAAACCGTTAACAATGTTGCTGTTAAATTATTCAATCAATTTTAACTTTATTTCAAGTTTAGATCTATTCTTTGACATATACATAAACATGAAGCATTAAAACAAGACCTCACAATCTGTGGATGATAGATACTGCCACTAAACTAATGAAGGTGCTGATTACTTTTTTAATTAGTTGGCCAACTGGCTTTAAAATTATAAATAAAAATTTATTGTTCATTAACGAGATATGATTTAAATGGGTATTTATCAATTAGAAACATATAACTGATCATATCTTCAAACCAATTCTCCATTTACATGAAACAAAAATTTTATACCCTTTTACTACATTTACACATGAAACATTAAAATTAATTGCCTGATTTTCTTACATTATTTTTCATACATGCATCTAGAAATACAAAAATCTTAAATATATTCAAAAAGTAAATAATAATAATAATAAAAAATTCTGTTAACATTCTGTTAACTTCTGAAAATATTATTTCACAATAAACTAACATAAATGATTAAATTTGAGAATTTTTATTAATTTCTGCAATGATCAACAATTTCACAAAACTTTAATAACTATTCTAAGTTAAGCTTCCTAAATAAATTAACATTTCAAGATTTATGGTGGCCACAGTTCAACAACAGCTGCTAAAGAAATGTGTCAAATATATTACCACTTCCAACATTGTACCTGAACATAAACTACGCCACCTTTATCTGTTGGGAGCAAATAACAAGTTGCATGCATTTTAAATATTTAACAATAAAAACAAAGGAAACTGTTACTAGTTGAAGAAACATAAATTATGTATACATGCACTGATCAGTAACTGTTGGTTTTTCGGCCAGGGTAGAAACATTCCAATTCCCACTTCTTGTGAATATAACAGGAAAATACTGCTTATTCATTTTTAATGATCAGAGCTGTTTTTATGTGCAAAATAACAAAGATTTAGCTCTAGCACATTGTTTTGCAGAAATTGATAGGTACATTAAAAACTTAAAGAATAAACAGAAAGTGCATATCCATCTTCTCACATAAAAAAAAATTTTAAAAAACTTTAAAATTGATTATAGTTGCTGTCGCCTGTATTTTTTTCTTTTCTTTTCTTTCTTTCTTCTTTTTTTTTTAAAGCTAATTTTACTATCTCAAAATTGAGAGGAGAAAATTATGTGAGTAATTTAATTTCTGAAGAACACTTTTCAGTAAGAACATACAAATGAAAAGTAATAATGGATAAACTACTGGTGTAACTATCACAATATTACTTCTTTAAAAAAACCTACATTCCAGTAAGAATATATTAACATTACGATATCTCATTGTAACTGAGCTGGACATGTTAGCTCACTTGTCCTGTAAAAGCCTCAAGGGCAGCTCACATAAATGAATCTCAAATACAGTTAGTTCCCAAGATAGATATCACAGAAACGATGAAGAACAAAGGGAAATGAACAAAGGGGGTGAAATCATATGTCTGAAAGTGCGAGAAACTTGCCACACCCAGATAGCTTAATGAAGCTGCATAAAACACGTTTCAAATAACAAGTGGAAGAATACAATTTACAAATAAACTATCCTTGAGAGAGGAAAACTATGTACAGTAAAGAAATGGAATTATTATGCAAATATTTTTTAAATTTTCAGAACCTAGGACTAAAAAGCTAGGGGGTGGGGGGGGGGGAATATTCAAGGAAATACAGCAACTAAATAAAACTTTAAGGCTAATATTTTTCACTTCATCATGATAATTACATAAATGTAATTCATTCATTTAAGAAAAGCAAAAGTATTCACATATAGGAAGCTATTGATTAGCCAAACATGCAATTAAAATATAAAACATACAATCAAATTAGTCTTCTGAGCTTTTATACGAAAATTTTATACCAAAATGCAACTAATCAAACTTTTCAGAGATTTAACAAATAAATTAAATTCCTTAGTCGGACAATAAAACAAAATTTCTCTTCTTTATTATATGACAAATTCTTAAAAATATAATTTTTTTATACAAGAAAAGGAACTTCAATTTCCAATATAACATTTTTAGCACATTATTAACATATATTTAAAACATCATTTAATAATATATTGGAGTTCTGTTTCATCTAAAGATATATCAAGGCGATTATCTCTCTAGTTAACCATCTGAGAGGCACGACTGGCTTTATCCGGTCATTAGATTTTTTGTCACTTGGTATATATTAGCTTAATAATTATTATTATATTAATATTAACATATTTTGCTTTTTTACTTTCTTTTATAATATAAATGTCATCTTACTAAATCTAAGTTTATGAAAATAGAGACTAAAATAAGCAAATATACAAATTTAGCTAATAAAGGTGCTCAAGGCTGTTGCCAATGGCAAGTGTAATCTTGCACTCTTTGCCACGAGGAATTTCGTGGACTTGGGCTGACTATATGTCAGACAAGTGAGCATAAGCAACAACAACAAATACAGGTCGTCATGATGGATCCGAAAAACCTGCACCGCTCAAAGGGTTAACACACATATATATATATAATAAATCAAAAGTGGTGGTTAACAGTTTAACAAGAAAACATGCATCAGAATTGCAACAAAAAGAAAACTCAATAAAATAATCTAATAAAAACAACATAACAAATAGTTGAAAATTTTTTGGTCTTTTTCAGGGAGCAGCTTAAAATTTCAAGAGAGCATGTTTCTGAATTATACCTGGATAATTATAATTCATATGGCAATTCAAATGCATATATATACATACAGATAATTATTGTGTTATTTTAGAATTATGCAACCCATTAAAAGCTCCTCCTTCTAAAAAACTCAAAATTATATTTATGAAGACAGATGCTGGCATCAAAATTATATTTATGATGAATCATGTGGGTTTAGTAACATTTTGACTGCGACATTTTGCTGAATGTTTAATTATTATAGCCACTCAAAATAGAACTTTACCATGAGCTTCCATTTCGTAATCTGAACGAGTTCTTCATGAGTAATAAAAAGCTCTTTCCTTGAATGTATGAGCTTGGGAAGCTGCTCTTGATACCTACAAAAAAGTCACAAAAATTAGATTTTTTTTACACTTTTTAGTTAACAAAGCCACTGTTATTCATATTAAAAATAATAACAATAAACAAATTAAATTTTTTACTAAGTTTTGAAATAACTTCTTATGCTGTCTAATGCTAGCTTATTTCTGAAGATTATTATATTCAATAAAAGCACAATTACATCTTTACGGGATAAAATAATTAATGCTTTAAAGTTTTTCATTCAAAATATTGCTTCTAAAGCACTTCTAAAATTTAATATTGAAATCTGTATTATATATACTAGCATAACATGTTAAAATTTTTTGAATTGTTGAATTTGATTTTACATAAATATGCAACATGTATCATCTACAGAAAAGTATACACATTATTTTACCTAAAATTTACACCAGAAATGCAATTCCAGTTTTATATTTTAAATAAGCCCTTAAATTTATACTCCCACATATAAATTTACTTTTTTTCACATAGATTTCAATCATATATACTGATCTATTGAAATTTCACATTCATCACAAACACATCTTTTCTTTTTTTTAATCAAAATAACTTATACTGACAAACTCTTTTGTTTACATGTTGTCCATATCTGATTCTTTCAACTGCATAAATTCATAAAATACTCAATCACTTACTTAAAAGATATCTTGATAGCTTTCGTATTAAAACTGATAGATTTTAAAGTAACACATGCATTACAGTTCAGTTCAAAAAATATTTAATTATAAACATACTTAAGCTATCACAGCATATTTAAATCTTTAGGGTATTCTTTTTTAATTTTATTTTATTTATTTGGGGGTGGAGTATTATTCAAAAAAATAATTTTACACAATATATTATAAATCTCATGCATCTCTCCAAATCTGTTTCAATTACTATAATTAATGTTATAGTTTTCTTTCATCTAATGTAATAGAAAACAGCTTTAGAACTTACAAAATTAATCTGCTGTGCATTAGTTTCTTTATCCTTAATGATGTATTATGTACTTCAAATTTCTCAGCGTTATTCTTTCAAGGTTTTTTTCAATTATGACTTTTTCTACTGCATTTAGATTCGCAATTTTGAAAGAAGCTCATAAACACTAGGTTGTGCTATGACTTCTTTTCCCAATGGACACATAATCATGTAAGGAGTTACTCCATCTCCTCATGTATGCTTTTGTAGTGTAGGAGATAAGCATATTCATTCAGTAACTGGAAGATCTACAGTTTGAATACTGTCAAAGGCATTCATTTGTCATGTTGCTTACTTTGAGTAGGCAGGCCTCTATAAACTACATTATAAATTTAGTGTCAAAAGTACATGCATATTATAACAATAATCACAATAAATAAAATTTTCCAAAAATTAGTAGCTTATCTCATATATATATATATATATATATATATTTGCTTTCTTTTTTGCCTTTAAAAAATTTTATGGATTTTATTTGGAATAATAATACTGAAGATTAAAAAAAGTATTCCGCAAATATTATAGATGTTTACTTCTTAGTTTTTTGTTATTATACCACGATAAATGCTACCACTTATTCTCAACGAATAAATTCTAACTAAATTTCTTAAAACAAACTTTCATTATTAAGAGAAATTTCAGTAACTTCAAAATAAATGTTATGATGAGCATTTTAATGAATTCAATTTGCATAAATTTAGATGGGGATTTACCTAAGGGAATGGATGCCTTTATTAAGGACTTTCAAACAGAAAGTGGCTTATATTCAGGTTACACATAGAAAAAATCAGCAATGCAGCCCAGCATATTCTCCTGAATATCCACTTGGGTCAAACAACTAACATTCACTGGTCGCACTCATTGGTGGGGCCAGTAAATGAAATAATAAAATAAATTATTCAACTTTGGAAATAATGATGCTAGGGCACCTATCAAACTACCAATTAAACAGATTAGATTATAGACTGAAGCACATGGGAGTTCTCTGATCGAGGGAGGTGTGTAATAAGAAGGAGTAGGATTTTCTAAGTAAAACTGGTTCATATACGTTACATGTAGAGAAACAAAAATCATCATTTGCCATAAGTAAAACTAAAGTCGAACTGCCAGTGTTCAGCAGTCTTACCCACTCAGCCGCATTTTCAAAAATATCTTTACATACTTAAGTTTATCAAGAGATAAAAACTGCTTCCAGATAATAGTAAAATAGTTATGAATCACACTGAAAACATGATACTTCAACTACGTTCATCAAAGAAATTAAAATAATCAGAATAGTTCAGGGTTTAAATAAAAAACTGAACATGAAATTAAGAGACTATCAGAAGTGCTTAATGTACGTACACTGGGGGGAGGGAAGAAGGACAGTTCTATTTCTCCCGTTCTACTGGGCCAATTGACGAAATTCAAATCACATTCTTCATGTCTCGAAAATGCGACTTATGATATATAGGCTTAGGATTTATATATAGCAACATTCTAACATAGGTATTTTGACACAAAAACTGGACTTTTTCTGACCAATGCCAATTTTTTCCCCGTATTTCGATTATACGCCTCAGATTATACCTAAATATTAAATTTTGCAAAATGTGGTGCAAAATTTACAGAGAAATTCAAAAATTTATCTTGCCATATTTTTTTCAGTTTTTGTCAAGAATAATTTACTTAGCGAACGCCTTAATTTATATCAACCTATTTTCCTTTTCTTTTTTCACTGCAGACGAGTGGAAAAAAAGCTATCATTCATACTTTCGAATTATTTTAATTTAAATTTATAAAGTGCATAAACCACATTTGTGTTATTATTGCTTTTAAGAAATATGCCAAATTTCAAAGCGTGCAAATATATAAATTCACATACAGCTTAGAAAATTTCGAATAAAAACATTCTACATTTTGCAGGTATGCTTAGAAATACATCTACTTTAAGATGATGGTAAAAAAACATTTTCGAAAAATTTATAAAAACTATTTAAAAATACAAATTTTCAAAATATATCATAAAAAATGGGTGAATTTTATTTGGAATGAACCTAAATTTTAAAATGTGAAAGAAGGAAACAAGTAAGTTTAATAAAAAATAGATATTAATAAATACATATCAAATTCAATTGACATTGAAGAGCTCATTTTTGAAAAACTACTCGTACGATTTTTACAAAATTTGGTAGTTTGGCATAATTTGAGTTGCAGAATCAAAATATGGAAAAAAATTGGCATTTATTTCAGAAAATGTCCAATTTTGGGTCAAAATACCTATATTAAAACACTGCTATACATAAATCTAATACACAGCCTAAGTCGCACTTTCAAGACATGAAAAACGCAATTTGAATTTTGTCAATCGGCCAAGTAGAACAGGAGATATAGAGCTAGCCCCCTTTTTTTTGCGCATTGTGCATGTAACTGACAATCAGTTTCAAACAGCTTTTATAAGAAATGGGACCTACTAAAAAATTTTTTTAATACTCCATGTAAATTTGGAGAGAAATATATTTATAACAAAAAAAAATTGCATAGATCAGAAGTTGGGAACGTGCAGCTTCTAGCTCTTGCATTAATTAATATTTAATTATATAAATTTTGACAATTTGAAAATTAAATGTGCTGCCATCTATTGAGCATAACATGAATTAGAATACAGTAGTGCTGCTGTTCTGTATGAAATTATTGCCATTTTGGCACACCTTTCAGTTTGCCAACGTCCAACAATACAAATTCTGTTTTGTTCTTATTTTTGTCCATGGCTCCCCCTACTTGAAATATACTAACTCTGCTGTTACAGCAACTTCCACCCACCAGACAAAGTGAAGGTGGCTGTTCTGAGAGACGGACAGAACCTACTTTTCTCCCTCTGCTCTGCACTCCTTAATATTCCCCTGTATGTTGCGGAGCTGGTGATCTGTAGTTACCTGTGCACGCTTGTAACAGTCTCGTCTCGTATTGCTACCAGCCTTTGTGAAAATCTAGTTATTGTTTTACTTACTCCAGGGTTTTAATAATACATGGTTTTATTAAATTTTTTAAGTATTCGCTTCCTTAAAGATACTATTTGATACTTGTTTTTCCTCCACCATATCAAATTGCAAGAGAAGAAAATTAAATGAAGAAAGCAGAATACTCAATGTAGAGTGGGAGTTAGATTATTTCTTTACTTCTGTGAAAAATAAAATGGTGTGTTTATTGTGCAGTACAGTTTTGACTACTCTGAAAAAAGTGAATGCAAATAAACGCCGTTTGGCTCATTAAGAACATAAAATATTTCAATTTAGAAAATGAATATCAACAAGCTGCAGTTCAAAAATTGAAAAGCATCATCAACAGGCATCTTTTAATGCTTTTGTAAAGAAAAGTACCACAGCAGTTGCTGTTACTTATAAAACAGCACATATACTTGGAAAAAGAGGCAGACCATTTAGTGATGTAGAAATAATTAAAGAATGTAATGTTGAAGCAGCAGGTATGTTAGATCCAGAAAAAGTTGATAAATACAAACAACAGCATCTTTCAAGATGAACTGTAACAGATCGGTAGCCCGAATTAGCTGAAAAAGTAACAGAACAACTTCGTACAATTACACAAAAAGAAGATGTTTATTATTCAATTGCTTTATGAAAACTTGATAAAACTGACTCAATGCAAGTTTTATATTTTATTCTTGTTGTAAACGTAAAAGATTTTCAGTGTTATGAGAACTTCTTGTGCTGGGTACACTAACTGGAAGAACTCGAGCAGTTCACATTTTTAAAAAAATTCAAAGAAATATGCCATTGATAACAAATGTCAGTAATTTAGTCAGCGTCTGCACCGATGGCACACCTTCCACGAGAGGTAAAAGAGAAGAATTCATTACTTAATTAAAAAAGGAAAACTTGAAAAAATTTATATCCTTTCATTGCATTTTGCACCAGCAAAATCTTTGAGCAAAAATAATCATTTTGCAAGACGCCATGAATAGAACTAGTTCGATTGTCAACTATATTCGCATAAATGGAAGGTGTGATCGTGAATTTCGGCAGATCTAAATTTAGATAAGTGATGATCTACTGTACTACTACAAGGTTCGCTGGCTATCTTATAGGGCAGGTTTTGATAAAAGTTTTAACTTTACAGTGACAAACAAATGCACAGAAAAAGTTTGATATACAAGAAAAATTTATGAAACAAAAAATAATTAAAACAATTAAGATCTTGAGTATCAATGCATGACACAGTCAGGAAAGAAAAAAATTTTTTGGCTCTTTATTATACAGAAAATTCTGCAGGCAACAGAAACACAGATTAATGTTTACTTTTCAATATTAATGATAGTTTTACATCATAATGAAATTAATGCAGATGAAAATGAAATGACCTAGTTGGTAATGAAATAAGTGTGGAAGATAAGTGTTCACATGTACTTACATCTAATACATACAGTAACAAGTTGACATTACTATTAGTCGTTGTAAGTCAGTTATTGAAATAGTAATAAAGTAGGCTCAAAGTATATTTGCCTAGAAATATACTTTTCAATTGTTTTGCCATAATAATTATTATTTGTCTAAATAACAATAAAAAAACCTCACAGCAGACAAAATACCCACAAAGTAAATTTATTATCATTAGTTCATAGTCTTCCACGAAATTATCATGACTGTGGCACAAATTTCTATTTAAGGAATTTTTAATGATTTCATGACATACAAATAAATTCATAAATTTAAATCCCTCTCATTATTTTCTGGGGGGGATTGTATATGTACAGGGCATAATGAATAAAAATACTATCAGCTTAAATAGAGATCTTCATCTCTTGTAAAGGCACTGGTAACAGCGGCAAAACTCGACTGGATGAATATAAATATGACATAATGATTTGTATCACACAGGAATTTAGTGAAAATCCTCTGCAAAATTACCACCAAAATTTACATTTATTTCTTGATGTTTCTGCTAATTTAGAATTCACACCATCCTCTCTGTGATAAAATAACTAACCTACTGATATGCAATGACCAAAATAACATTAACATATTCAACAAGAAGTATTACAGAAAACTTAGAATCTATTACAGAAAACTGCACATTATCTGTAACATAATTTGAATGCATCCTATTTTCATACTGGCAGACAGCACTTGAGTGTTTTGCCATAACTAAACATGCCATACCATACCTATTTTCATGAGAAATTCATTAAGTTACTACACAGTAAATACCAGTTCAGCATCCAAGATTTTGCATAGCATGGTTTAAAATATAATTTTCCTACCACTGATGCAATTTTAAAGAAATTCCTGACATTCCCAGAATATATATATACATACATATTTGATGTTCTCAAAAGCTTAATATCATTTTAGACTCTTACTGAAATACTGATTAATAGTATTGATAGTATTATAAAATAATTTATTACTTAAATTATATTTAGTGGGGAACCAAACTCTAAACTTGAGCAATTTCCTTTCATGAACTACACTCCCTCATTAGCTCGGGGAACTCGAAAGTAATGTTCATACCCGTTCTCAGAATCTACAGCTTATTACATATTCAACGAAATTCTTGGAATGGAAACAAACAGCATTTTGTCCTCTGCTGCTTCAGGATATATACATAAGAAAAACCTTTTCAACTGTGCAGATTCGTGATCGACAACAAATAAAGAGAAAAAAATATTCCCTAAGTTACGTAATAGGTGAAAATGCAATGACATAAATGAAAAA
Organism: Stegodyphus mimosarum; assembly: GCA_000611955.2. NCBI lineage: Eukaryota > Metazoa > Arthropoda > Arachnida > Araneae > Eresidae > Stegodyphus > Stegodyphus mimosarum. Next base: position 17,741 of record KK116723.1, on the reverse strand, counting down.
TTTTGCTACATTTTCTGAGTTAAAGTAGAAACACATGTTCTCCTATAAGAATAACACTTTGATGAACAAATTCCATCATGATGATTTTTTGGCTCTAGTGTAGAATTGGGTGCCCTTTCGATTGGCAAAAAATTTTGTTCAGTTTTGGCGATGAAACCCCATTTCTGCTTACCATGCGGGTTTTAACTTGGTTTTAGCTTTTTGATTTTTTAAGTGAAAATTAATCGATGTGCACATGGATAAAGTCAAGGCAATGTGCAATGACTAGTTTGTGCAATTTTCTGATTTTTTTTTTAAGTGAAAATATGTCGATGTGTACATGGACACGGAATCTGTGAAATTTTTTGACTTCTTATTTTGGTTTTGTGTAGCGGCCATCTTGAAACTGTGCCTTCCTGGCACCGATCTTGGCGTCCAAAAAAATCGCCAAAAAACAAGGGCACCCAATTGTAAACTTTTACCGATTTTTTAAATGCTACTTTACCAACAGAAGTTAAAAAATAAGCAATATAATGCTGACAAATTAAATATTCTTTAAAATAAAAATAGCTGTCAACTATAATGGCATAGTGGTGCCTCTATCTTCCAACATTGATTATAACTGGAAAATCAACAACAACAACAAAAAAAGATATTTGACAAATATTTCCTATTACCATGATATAATGTACCATTTTTTTTTTCTATTAAAAAAAAAAAAAAAAAACTTTGAATTTCGAAGATATATTTCAAGTAGCAGGAGACATGTTCAGCACATTACACATTTTTTTTATATAATCCTATGCCACTAAATTGCCTATGCAAAAAAAATATGCAGAAAATTTAACAAACCACCTTTAAAGAATGCTAGACAGTTACTTGAAAAAGCAACTATTTGTTGTATAAGGTAACTGGACCTTTGAGAACTGCATTATAGCATACCAAAATGAAAATTCTATAAAAAAATATCATATACATTCTTAAAAACAGCAGCCTTCAACTTTCTTAGTATAGACAGAGTACAAGGAATGATTACTCAGATATAAAAAAAGAAAGAAAAAAAAATCCACTGATTACAAAACAATATTAATATTCAATATCAAGGCATTTCTTTCCTATGCAAAATTATTAATCACATTCAAATTTAATAACCTTCGCTAAAAATATATATACATAAAACATATAAAAATAATAGCTTTATAAAATAAGCTTTTATTTAAAATTCAGAAAATTACTAATGAACTCGAAAGAGGAAAATATTTTAATACATAGTTTAAAGGTTCTTGATAAATTAATAAAGAAAACAGCTTATACTTTTAACAATGCTAATTCAATTAATAGATTTCGTAATTTATGCACCTATGTTTTTATTCTTCATGATCTAATATTGTAATGAATCCCATAAAGAGAATTATTTAATTTCTTGTTTCCATTAAACTAAAAACTAAAATTGAATTAAATCCCATAAACAATTAATAAATTATTTTTCTTTCTTTTTTGTTCATTAATTGTACATTTCAGAAGTTTTTTTAAAAAAAGCTTATTTTATAAAAATGTTTTTTATATATTTTTATTTTCTTTGGTCTCTATGACACTTTATGAAGCAAATTATTTAAGTGAAAAATTTTCATGAATGAATAATCATTCCAACATTTGTGCTACATCAAATGACCAAAAGCATCTAGCAATAGTGGGGAGGGGTAATCAGAATTTCACTGAAACCTTACATAAATTTCATTTAAAAGATTTATCATATTACCAATAGCAGCGTATTTTATTGCTGCAATCCTTTTCTTTCACTATATTCCCATATCATCAGCATTTAATTTCTCAAATTAGTGTGCTGTAGCCTTACAGAAATATGTCAGAAATAAATTAATTAAAATAAAATATGAAGAGGTAATCAAAATATTAAAAAAAATTAAGTAATACTACAAATAAATAGATGAATGATAAATTAATATAAAAAAGGGCCCAAATGCGCTTTAGCCCACTGCTTGGCGGCGATTGTTTTTGAATGAGCAATAAACGTGCCAACATGGGTAACTCCGTATATCCGCGAACATGGCTGACTGGGTATTTTGAAGCTACGGAAACATGTAGTTTTCGCGCATGCGTATTTCCTATTTTATAAAGAACGGTTTTATTGGTAATGTGAGATGACGTAGCGGTTTATTCGAAATTCTTACGTGTTAATTTAAGTAGTTATTTCAGTTGTCGTTGTATTCTTTGAATGCGGTGTTTTTGTGTTGAGTGTTTGCTATTTTCGTACCTTATATTTCGCTAAATACCGAGTCGGTATGGATTTAGCTGTGATGCTGAGAGAGGTGAGTGAATGTACATGTACATTTATTACTTTATTGGAAGTGCAAGTTGCTTAATTTTTATATTTTGTTGCCTTTTATTGAAATAATTTGGCTCAGCTGAAGAACAGAACGCTGGTATCGTTTGCAATTTATTTTATTTTGTTGATTTGTGCACATTGCCTACATTGTGCAATTC
>KK116722.1:96784-117003 GCA_000611955.2 Stegodyphus mimosarum | reverse complement strand
AAAAAAAAAAAAAAACCTAATGTCTCTACACTGGCGCCCGAACTAAAAAGGTGGTAGATGATGATTCTTCACCACCGGGATTTGGCGATTGGGTCCCCAGAACCCCAGTCGCCCTCTAGAAGGGGGAGTATATAAGGTATTTCTCCCGCCTTCTTCGCATGCCTTCGTGGTGTAGTGGTCAGCACGCTCGACGTGGAACCGAGAGGTCCGCGGTTCGATTCTCGGCGAAGGCTTTGCTCATTTTTTATATCTCCTGCTTCCCCCCCTAAAAAAATACCTAATGTCTCTACAGCGATTCTAAAACTTGATTCTGCTAAGGAGTTCTATATGGAAACAAGAACTGAAAGGAAAGAGTTTTAAAATTAAAACTGTAACTGGTACCGTTCAGAACGAGAAATTTACAGTAAGAAATATCAAAGCATTTATGCACAAAAATTAGAAATTTTCAGTTCCGACTAAATAAATTTCCACGGATAGAAATAAGAATATTTTACAAGAAAACAAATAAAATGGCTTAGTTTTTAATTCCATTTAAAAAGACACGCGACGGTGAAAATTTGCATGACAATGATATCATCTCATGGAATGTAGTCATACAGTTTAACATGCAAAAGCACTTGTTGAAAATTTTCCACCAACATCAGAAAATTATGAAAACCAGTGTCTGCGTTAAAAACTGCTGTGGCCAGGAGAAAAAAAAGATTTATTACCAGACGTGTACACTACGAAAATAATAATAATAATAATAATAAAATCTGAAAATCTCAGATTTTAAATTACATCCAAAGGGAAGTTTTTTTAACACTTTGTGTGTGTTACCTTTATTTATTAAATATCATGCTCTTCGCACTTAAACCATAAAATTCAGTTCTAGAGCAGTATAAAAGAAAATAAAAGAATAAAACAAATTTCAATTTCAAATTTGGGCTTCCAGATAATCATATTCGCAGCAGGATTACGTCATTCATAATTGTATGGCTCTTGGTACCGTTGTTTTATCACAATGCGAGAAACGTATATGCATTTATGCAAATTCCTCATTATTTAATTTTTTGAAATACAATACAGGCGATAATATTGGGTGGCGACAATTTGAAAAAGTGAAATGGACATTCAGAGTGATTCGACACAAAATCGCAAAACGAAAACAATAGTCCTTCAGGATAATCCTTTTGGACTGGAAAAAAAAAAAGAAAAAAAAACAATGGGACAGTTCTATATCTCCCGTTCTTCTGGGTCGATTGACAAAATTCAACTTTCCTTTTTCATGTCTCGAAAGCCAATAGCATATATTAGATTTATGTATAGCATTGTTCTAATATAAGTATTTTGACACAAAATCGGAAGATTTCTGAAACGATATGCCGGGTTTTTTTCATATTTCGATTCTACGACTCAAATTATGCCAAACCTGCGAAGTTTTGTAAAAATCGCAAGAGCAGTTTTTTAAAAAATTAGCTCTCAAAATTTTTGCTCCTGAATGTTAATTGAATTTGATATATATTAATCAATCTCTCTTTTCTTATTAAGTTTATTTGATTCTTCCCTTCACATTTCGAAATTTAGGTTCATTCCAAATAAAATTATCCTATTTTTTATAATTTTATTTTTTAAATTCGTATTTTTAAATAATTTTTAAACATTTTTCGAAAAACGTTTTGAACCAAAGGGGCCTATAAAATTGCCCTAAAAATTTTTACCATCATCTTAAATTAGATGTACTTCTAGGCATACCAGCAAAAAATTATTTTATTCAAAATTTCCAAAGATCATACGTGAATTTACATATTGGCGCTTTTTGAAATTCCGCATATTTTATATTAGTGATAAGAACGCCAAATGCGGTTTACGCACTTTGTTAAAATTATTGGAAAGTGTGAAGGATGGTTTTTTTTCTCTCGTGTACAATGAAAAACAGGGAAGGAAAATAGGTTGCCATAAATTAGGAAGTTCGCCAAGTAAATTATTCTTGACGCAAACTGAAAATAATAGGCCAAAATAAATTTTTGAATTTCTCCGGAAAGTACGCACCAAATTTTACAAACTCTAATATTTAGGCATAATTTGAGTCGTAAAATTGAAATATGAAAACAACTGGCATGTCGTTTCGTAAAATGTCCGATTTTGTGTCAAAATATCTATATTAGTACAATGCTATATATAAATTTAATATATAGCCTAAGTCGCGCTTTTAAAACCTAAAAAACGCAATTGGATTTTCGTCATTCGGGCCATTAGAATGGGAGATATAGAACTGTACTTCGTTTTTTGTTTCCCCGCAATATACATTACAGATTTGCTACTGAAATTTTCCAATGCATGGGAAAACGGTAAGGATACCATTTGATAAAATTGAAGCCTCTTCTGGAGCCTATGGACAGAGACTCAGAAGTAAATCCGCGTGACTTTAATTTATGATGCTTGCAGAAAATATTTGAAAGTCATGGCAACGAAGCTTTCTACCGAATGAAAAGTTATTCAGGATTCCACAATAAAATCTCGTCTCTCAGCATTAATGAAATTTTTGGAAAGAGAAGGAAAGAGAAAAAAGAATTATAGGTGGCTAAGAAAGGTTTTGGGGTAACAAATTTGGAAAATCATTTTAAACGTAATAAAAAACAGAATTTAAATTGCTTACTGTAGGTCTCTTTAACGTAAAAGAATCGATATGCTTCTTTTTGAAATATTCATATGACAACAAAGATCTATTCGGTCACTGCCATTTTCGGAAAAAACGGTACATATATTCGGGGGAAAAAATAAAAAAAGTGTTGTTGACAATGCCTGGGAACTTGGTCAAGCTGTGTAAAGGGCTCGGCGTTTTTCCATATTTACTTAATACAACACGGTTTACTCTGTTTAGAGGTAAATAGTCTTGAGAATTTTGAGAAAAGCAGTTTGTTTAGTTTTCCACAAAACTTGCTACATTTAAGAAATAATCAGTCATGTGGACGGACTGAATCAGAATTATTCCTTTACTAAAATCACACAAAATGCAAGGTTTAATGATGAAAATATTATTACGAATTTTGTAAATATGTCAGTAATTATTGTGAATTTATACGTGAAACTGTAGTATTTTTTGTATAATGTAACATGTAAAGACGAAGCTTTGCTGGAAAAATGCGATTACAAGGCAAGCTTACTCAACATTGAGGTAAAGGGCTATTTCGCTAAATTGGCGAGATATCGCCAAGCTCGCGATGGTTTTCTTGACCAATTGTTTTTGCCAAATTTGGCAAGAAATAGCCAAAAGCCGTCAAATTTGGCGAGCATTTGGCGACATTTAGCCGGGTCCCTGTAAAATTGTAATTGATCCCTGTCTGTACCTGTAACCGCATCCGGCCCTTATATGGAACTTTAACCGAATATTCCTTCCCGCAAGTTTGAGAAATGGAAGATACTAGATATTTCTCAGCGGCCGGAAGAGATATCAGTACTCAGATGTTTAGTAAACATTGAGTTCGGAATATTGAGTGATCTCTTTGGGAGCTTCGCGTTTAGATGCGCTTCGCATTGTTTAACATTCTTAGCAGTTCGAGTTGTAATTACTGATTGCATTCCGTGATACTGAGAAGAGCTTTTCTGGAAAGTTCCAGATCCGTGAAGTGTTTCTTTTGGTAAAATAAATTTTCTCAAGCTATCACGGGTTCTGTGTACATTCAATCCATTATAAACCCGTATACAGGCAACAGTATACAAACAAAACTGAATTTAAGCAGCTCTTGTACAAACCAAATGCATAAATAATCAATGGATAATTTTACTGAATTTGAATTAGTAATAATGGACGAAAAAATGAATCCAACTGCTTAGAGAAAAAGATTATATAATCGCACCCTTGTGTTTTATTAGCAATATTAGCAAAGTTTCTCTACGTATCAGGTTATTCATGATAAATTTCTAGGATTTATTAAGCTAGAAATAACACTATGGGGAAAAAGGGGGACAGTCTATATCCCCGCTCTACTGGCCGGATTGTCAAAATTCACATTGCGTTTCGCATATCTTGAAAGCGCTACTTAATACATATATTAGATTTATATATAGCATTTTTCTAATATAGGTATTTTTGACACAAATTCGGACTTTTTCTGAAATGACATACCAATTTTTTTTTCCATATTTCGATTCTACGACTCAAATAATGCCTAAATATTAAATTTTGTAAAATTTTGTATCATTCGACATTAAGCTTCGAGCTTTGGCGCTTTTTGGCGACAGATATTTCACGCATGCGCAGTTGTTTCCCTTTTCGTTGGAAGGGAGCCACTTCTGCTTCTGCGAAGTTTTCCTTCTTAACAGTACATATTCTTTGCCTTAGACACATGGAACATGCAGTATTCGACCTGTATCCGACTACGGGTCGAAATATTCTCAGAAATAACGAGCTTCTTCAAAGTATATCTAAGCAAGAAAACATTTCACGTTCTTTGCAGAAAGATCCATGCACATTTGATACTTAAGAGCAAACAATTCCGTCTTCTCAGCACTTGCAAATTACGAAAGCTTTGAATGCTTGCTCCGCATTTCTTTCAGCGTGCGCTATTCAGAGCTTAAAAGTAAGCTCCGGGTTTAATAAAAAAGTTATCTAGCTTTACGTTAATAAAGCTAGAGAAAATATTTTAAGGTCTTAATTTTATAAGCAATTTACTGGTGGAAGGTACCGCATATTTTGCGTTCTAGGAAAGAATTTCACGTCTGCGAAAATTATCGCTAATGAGACGTGGAGTGTATAATTACTAAATTAAGTGCGTTTAACGAAGGATTAAAAAAAAGGTTTAATTTCCCATTACCATTTACAAGGAAAATAAATTTTTATTCTAGTAATCAATAAAATAAAACCAACGCCCAACTTCCGAATTCAAATTAAGTTTAACTTGCGTACTATTAATGCAAGGACGCATACATTTAGCAAAGCAATTGCAGAAAGTTGATGGAAATAATTAAATGTTACCCATTTTAATTGTATGTGATTACTTTTTTTATTGTTTTCAATTTAAACGAATCGTGCACGATTAATAAAACGAAGAGGAAATATCTTTTTTTTTCCGCGACTGGAAGTCAGAACACATACCAGTCTACAATGTACGCAATAATTCAATTAAATAAATTTGACTGATTATAAACAGTTGCCAATAAGTCTAAACTTCAAAATTAAATTAAAAGCAACAATAAATCCCATTTTTAGACTAATAACCCTTCTGAACTAACGCTGCTTTGGGCTTGGGCTTTATCACTGATTTCTTGTAATTTCTCCCTTAAAAAAGGTGAGATAATCCTTACATTATACTCATCGTAAACGGGTCTTTATTGTAGGTTTATAAAGCTTGGTAAATACAGAGGCTGTTCGCACATTTTTTAGACGATTTTGGTAAGCGGTAATAAAAAATCGTTTGCTGCAAAAGAAGTAGTTGCAATTGTACTATGTTTTTAAAAGTCAAAATTATCGTCTGTGGCTAGCTTTGTTTTTATTCAAAATGGCGAATTTAACAAAGCAGTGGTTCGAAGGCTACATTTACGCTCTTTCCGAAGAGAAATACGCATACTCCGTTATCCAAAAAAGATGTGAGAGTCATGCTTTTGTGATATCTAAAGCGTCGATAAGTAATATCATCAACAAGAAAGGAAAAAAACGTCAAATTGGAGCCTCGAGTGGGGCAAAAATTCCAAACAAGTATCCAAAGAAAAAACGGACATCTTCGACTATTGCAAAGGAACGTTGTTTAATATTAAAAGAAAAACCCTTAGTCAAAGGACAGTTGCAAAATCATTAAAATGTTCGGTGTAAACTGTAAACAAAATGATGAACGTTGATTTAAATCTTAAGAAAGCGAAAAAAACGCAATGTGCTTCGTCTTCTTCCGAAGCATATCGCTCGACGCAGGACACGCTGCAGAATTCTATATGAGAAACACTTATCCAAAGAAAAATGGAAGACAACTGTCACAATAGATGAAGCATGGGTGTATTTAAATAATTGTAACAAAAAAGAGGCATTTATTATCACAAAATGGGAGAAAAAAATTTATATACATGGTTCAAAGAATCGGAAGAAAGTTTTTCTAAGGGATTCATGATTGTTGCTGGTTTTTCTTATAATGGCAAGTTACAAATAAACAGAGTGCAAAAACAATGTCAAGATTAAGTCCAAATACTATCGGGAACATATTTTATCGCCAATTTTTCTGAATGAAATACCATCGCTTTAAACACAGTGCCATCCATCTGTGAGACTCCATCAGGATAAAGCTAGCAGTCACACATCAAAATCCACTGTAAATTTCCTGAAAGAAATGGAACAAAAAACTGGTATCAAGGCCATACCCTTCATTGATATCGCTACTAAATCTACCGATGCGTCACCTATGGAGTTTTGTGCTTTCGAACTTTTAAAAACTGCATTATCCAAACGTTGTCCCAAAACCTAACAGGACTCTGGAAAGATGTTCTGGAGGAATGGGATAAAATACTTCTTGTGACACTTCAAAAGGCAATATTATCCTGGAAATTGCGGTGTCGAAAGATAGTTCAGAATAAGGGATGTCAAACAGAACATTTAAAACACAAGAATTTTATGTAATTTAGTTTTGCGAATACAATATACATAATCTAAAAAATGTGCGAACAGCCACTGTAGATATCGTTGGAAATAAACTGTGCGCTTATTCGCAGTTGATCATGAGTTCTTCAAATAACCGGCTTGACGTGCTGACCACAACATAAGAATATATAGGAAGAAAGTCTTAATTTTCCTGGAGGCTGGAATTTTTTTCTTCCCAATCGCTCAATCCCACTTAGCACGTGATTATCCTTCACCATGTTCGGGTGGCAGTTGAAGAAAGAGTTTGGGATAGAGAAATCTGTACTATTAAAATCTATGAGCGTCTGTCTGTCTGTATATTTGTTTGCGGCATCATCTTCTCCGGAATGACACTGAGTTGAGATTCAAGAGAAGTAACCCCCCCGGAGTCCAAAAATTCGTCGGAAGCCATTTCGAATATTCTCGTCTTCATACGACTTTAATCAGCCGAGATATTCATTAAAAATTCTGAAAACGCTCATTTTTGCACTCATCCTTCCGAGTGGTAACGGTCTCACGCGCTGGAGATAAAAATCTTTATTTACCGTGTTGCCACGGCTCGCTTTCAAATCGTAGAGTTTGATAAAAATGTGTAAGTTTTATAAAATATGAAACAAAAGTAGCATTGCATAAACGCAAAAATAGCATTTAATATATTACTCCGGATTCCAAAAATTCGCTGGAAGCCGTTTCGACTATTCGTATCTTCGTACGACTTTAATCAGCCGAGATATTTAATTAAAAACTATGAAAATGCTAATTTCCGCCCTTATTTTTCCTAGTGGCAATAGTGTCTCGCTTTGGAGATAAAAATCTGCTTTCTTTCCAGAAGTGTTGCCACTGCTCGCTTTCAAATCGTAGACTTTATTAATCAAAAATGTGTACGTTTTACAAAATATGAAATAGAAATAGTATTGCGAAACATTAAACCTATTGTTATATAACAGGGATGGCCGAACTTCAATATGATGGGAGCCGCAAGTTTAAATTTACATCGTTTTAAACATAAATGAGACAAGTTTTGAATTTAAAGAAACTTTTGAAGTAAATTAATTGATTGGCATGATTACACATGACTATGAATAAATACACCTTATATCTACTGTTTTGTATTCATAAAAGTAAAGTCCCAGGAAAATATAAATATGTAACTCTCGTACTGGGCAACTGAGCATTTTTTCTTCAGGAAGAGAAATCAAACATTTTCTTTTCTTCTGATTTTCTTTATACCACACCGTTTATAATTACTGTTTGTTTATTTTAGCAGAAATAAGATGATTCGGAAACATATCATCATGAGCAGTTTTTTGCAAAGGATAAATTAAATGATACACGTCAACGCGCACTACAAAGAAACCTGTTATTCGAGAAAGAATATTTATTTAAAAGTAAGCTATGAACTTGTTTAGGCTTTTGCTTAAAAAGTAATTTTGTGTCTCCGCACAATTAGCATAAGGGCCAACATACTAAGATCAATTAAGATTCGAATCTTTGGATATCCTAACCTAAGAAATCGTTAAACATTTATTCCGGAAACTTCGGAATAACTACTTTTACTGATGCCAAGTACTGAAGATTTCATCCCCTCAAAAAAAAGATTGTAATTTCTGTGGTATTTGATTAATCAGTATCTCTCATGGCGGGCCTTACTGATATATCATTTCAGCCTGGCATCCAACGAAATCTGTCAGAATCAGTGCACTGCGCATCATTGAAAATTCTCGAAACTATCTCTCGAATCGTCCCGATAATTTTGGACATAGATAATGAAGTTCAAGAAAAGCTTCGTCGAGCACATATTCCATCCGTCTACCAGTAGAACTCTTTCAACACAGTTGTTTAATTTTGAGCTGTTTTCAAAATACACGGTTAATCAAAACTAATGTTACAGAAAGAAAAGATACCTACCACAACTGTAATGAATTTATTTCGGAAATGCAAATATAACATAAAAGGGTAACTATTCATATTGCTATGGACATGCACAGATCTTTGCTGTGCAGCCTTTTGTAACACGGCAGACGTCTGAACAATAGTTCAGTTCCTAAACTTATATATGTACGGATCTACCATATTCTAACTGCTGGATCCTTAAAGGCGGTCAAAGACATACCATCTAGTCTTGAATTTCAAGTAAAATAACGCAGAAAAAAAGGTAAAAATAAATTATTTTCAGCCTAACGGTTACATAATACAACTTTCCATAGGTTTACCTAACCTTGTAAGGTTTTAGTTTAAACTAACAAAGTTTTATGTTAATTTTCTCTTTCCTGTAATTTCTTATTTCAACTTCCCGTTAGAATGAGCGCGCGTTTCAGCTTTATGCTCATTTTAAGTGGAGCCAAGTTTTGGTATATAAAGGTTAGCAAGGAACTTCTCGATATGAGAGAGCTTTTAGTCTCGGATCACTGGGGCTCTGTTCGACGTCCACCTGACTAGCCAGCATTTAAATTCTAAGCCTTAGCGCTGTTACGCTATTACTTATTGAAATAATTTAAGTGCGTTAGTATTAGCTAAATCTTGCTACGCATCATTGATCATTTAGCATAGAGTCCAACCTGGCGTTCATAGCTCTGTGAGCAACGACTACTTAATTTCTATTTAACTAAAATAAAGTTATTTGATTGTTCAAGTTAGACCCAAGTACGGTCATTATTTTCTGTTATCCCTCCCGAAATGGGAAGTGGCTGTAAATAATGGTGATTTAATATAAGAGGATTTTAAATCCTTCTTACGTGCAGTTATTCTACCACTTAACCACAGTATTCTACCACAGAACATAGCTGCATTCAGCTCCCTGTTCAAGATCAGGACTTTAACTCGCCAAAGGTATGCACAGAACACTCAGTCCTGACACTGACGCCCAAAGAAGAAAAATGGGTAGATGGTCTGAAAGACAAGAAGAGGAATTTAATGTCTCTACAACCTGTGTACAGAAAATAAATCTGAAATGGAGTTTGAAATGGAGTCTGTAGGCAGAGGATACTTTAGAACATAAAAGCTCAGACTTTAGAAATAAATATTTAGGGGAGCAAAATTTCATATTATTGAAATTTGTAGCAATCCAGTAGTCGACCATTATACAATTTTTCGTTTGGCTACTCAGCTTTTATGTACTCCGTGTCAGATGTGCATTATTAAAACATTAAAAACAGTGTAATGCTGGTATCAGAGTCGAGGAAATAGATGAAACATTTTAGACATGCCGGGCAACAAAATGCCTCTAACTTAGTGCGATATTTGTAAGGTTTTAGTTTAAACTAACAAAGTTTTATTATAATTTGCCTTTTCTATCTGTTCTTATTTCAACTTCCCGTTAGAATAAGCGCGCGTTTCAGCTTTATGCTAATTTGAAGTGGAGCCAAGTTGCTATTTAAACGGTAGGTAGGAACCTCCCAGAATGAGAGAGCTTTTAGTCTCAGACCACTGCTACTTTGTTCGACGTTCGCCTGACCTAGTATTTAAATTCTAAGCCGTAGCGCTGTTACGCTATTACTTATTAAAGTAATTCTAAGTGCGTTAGTATTAATTAAATCTTGCTACTCACCATTTAGCATAGAGGCCAACCTCGCGTTTATAGCTCTGTGAGCAATGACTACTTAATTTCTATTTAACTTTATTTAAATTATTTGGTTGTTCAGTTTAGACCCAAGTGCGGTCATTATTTTCTGTATCCCTCCCGAGTTGGGAAGTGGGTGTATATAATTGTGGTTTAATAAAAGACGATTTTAAATCCTTCTCAAGAGCAGTTCTTCTACCACTTAACCACAGTTTTCTACCACAGAACAGAGCTGCATTCAGCTCCCTGTTCAAGATCAGGACTTAGGTTAATTCACGAATATGTTCGCCAAGAGTATGCACCGAACAGCCAGTCCTGACATATTTAATGGCGATTGTAACCTAGTGGAGCAAAGCGCGATATAAGAAGAAAGAAGGTCATCAAACAAGAAATCGAAAAATTCGAGAAAATATCACAAGCTAAAGAGATTTCACTAATATCAATAGGTCGATTTTGCAGAAACTTTGGAGAAGAGAGGCATTTGAGTTCTGTTGATCCCTCCTTTCCTAATGCAAAGTACGAGGGTCAGTCAAAAAGTTAGTTGCACTACCTAGGAAAACAAAACAGGAACAAAATTTTACAATAACTTATTTATATCTTAAAGTTCCATTCAAAATATACTTTTCAACGTAATTACCTCCGTTGTTTAAGCATTTGTCGAGACGTGATACAATTTTCTTGGTGCCTTCTGCAAAGAAATCCCGTCCAATGTCCGATAGCCATTGTTGGGCTGGAGCTTTCACTTCGGCATCCGAATGGTATCGTCGCTTTGAAAGTTCTTGTTTCGTGAGACCGAACACATGGAAGTGAGGAGGTGAAAGGTCTGGGCTATAAGGAGGGTGATTCTACACTTTCACGTAAACATTTTCAGAAGGTCACACGTTTGCTTTGCTGCATGCGGTCTTGCATTGTCATGCAGAAGCACATGTTGCACCATTTCGCGATAGCTTGACGTGACATTGCATTTTCACCATACACTTCATGCAACTGCGCATAAATTTCAGTGCAGTTGCATCTTTTTGCCCACGAAAAAACGAATCACTGCACGCATTTCCAATTTGGACGCTATTTGCAGCTGTCGAGACATGTTTGCGACTGATTATCAAAAATACTAAACTTGCCTCGGAGAAGTCGCTACGTCACGCGATAAAGTTACATGTCTGAAGTGTCGCCACACAGTGTCACCCAAATAGTCTTAGACGGAACATATTTACGCAGTAGTGCAACAAACTTTCTGACTGACCTACGTAATTGACATGAAGATTTGATGATTAAGCTAAAAGATCTCTAACTGGAATAACAATATTTGATAAAATGGAAATTAAATATTTTGACCAAAATTTAAATCCTTGTTAAACCAGTGATTCTTACCACGGCTCCAAATATTTCATCATGCACAACCATTGATAAATTATGATCTCGGCCTAGGATTACCAAAGAATTATTACGAACAGAGTTTCCTGTGCGAAAGTGTTCATTAAACATATTATTGTGAATGGTTGCGAAATCTGTGAAGCAACTGCGTAAAAACGCCTGACTTGCTTAGGGATAGGAAATTAATTTTGAAGGAATTTCGCAGAAAATTGAGTTAGTCTCCTAACCAAGTAAGAGGCTGATCTCGACCAAAAATAAAATCCTCGTAAAATTCTTCCACACATCCAAAGAGCTCTATAATTGCAAGGCGAAACAAGTTTCTTCAACATTTACTTACGCTATTTAAAGACTGAACAGAACTGCAGATACTGCCTGAAGCAAAATTAACTTCTTGAGAGGAAAAATATTAAGGAGAATAATTAAATAAAAATATTAACATTGCGTTTTAGATTAACTTTGTATTAGTGTATTTCGATGCTTATTACCTGTTCAAAATGTAACATAACCGAAATAGTAATTACCAGAAATGGAATTATTCCTAATTTTACGCATTGGTTGCTCTGACGATAAGCCAGCAGTGGACAATTTGAAATTTATCCAATTTTTACATACGTAATATCCGAAATTAAATTAGCGATTAATAAAGAAATGTGGCACTGCATGATGTCTATTTCAAATTCCATTTGTATTAAAAAATTAAACTATATGAATTCGAAACAAGTCGCCTTTCAGATGGCAAAGGATCACAAATAGCTGGATAACTGCAGTTAGACCATGTCTGTTACAAAAGGTCATATTCTGACGTTGAAGAAAGCACGTCATTGCAATTAAATGTTTCGTTAATATCAGCATTCTAAATAAATAGCTGTGGTTGGCAACTTTTTTTTTCAAGTTCGTATAATTGACACAGTCTATTAAGGCCACGTTAATTCTTTTATTGATATCGAGAAAAAGATCTTACATTTTTTATTACATTAAATTTAAATCATGACGTCTAAAGCTGAAGTGTCAAAAGTTTTTATTTTCTGATTTGGCAACAAAAAAATTATTTACGAATTGGTTGTTGCTCGAAATGAATGAACTGATTTCATTCAAACTGAAATGTTTTTATACATTTTCTTTTCAGGTGTACACACAATATATAAACTTTGCTTTGGCCGCAGCCCGTTACTCTTGATATATTCCTCGCGTCCTTATTTTAGCATCGAAATGGGACGCTTGCATTAATCATTAAACTACAACAGCGCACAGAGAATAAATATTACTGCCTTGCGATATCACTATTAATTAGTGCGAAAAAAGCATACAAGAAAGATAATGGTAAATAAGAAAAACGTTTTCTTTTATAACATTAAATAAATGGACAATTTACAAGTATTTGAAAAGGAATTAGAAAGGATCTCCCTGTTTGATGCGATCCCTTGTAAAATAAGTTAAACGTCACTAAAAAAGGGGAAAAGAGAAAGAAAGAAAGAAAAGAAAACGTTTGGAGAGATATTGGAAGCGGAGTCCGTTTCTTGTCAAAATATTTCGATCGTATGTGGACAGGAAGAGTAACAATGACACCGGAAAACAATAAAAGGGCTTCTTCTCAATGTAAGACTCGGTTCCATCAGACTGCGCGCAGTCCAATTTATTAGGTGCTCCATCTCTTCAGAGGAGTCCGAATCACCAAGAACCGAGGAGGGAAAATCCAGAAATAAAATGCTGTATCTGGAGGATAAAATGCGTTTCCTCACTAAGCTAATCAGAACATAAAAGCGAGTCAACTGAAAATTTCAAACAAGACAGAATGTCGTTAACTATGCAGCACGTTTATCTTTTGCTTCAGTTTATCGCCTTCCTCATTTTTTGTTTTTAAATAAGTGAGAATTGGAAGTCTTTGGCTTTTCTTGAAATTCACATCAACGATAAAAACCTGAACGAAGGGCGTTTCCTATTCAATATGGCGATCAGCTTAGATTGCTATCATGTTGACGAGCCAAGATTCCAAAGCATTAAATACAAATATTATTGTAATATATGAACGGAGTTCTGCCATTTAAAATCCATTCGTATCAAAATTCTTCCAAACAGTTGTAAGGTATTAGTTAAACTAGCAAAGTTTTATTTTAATTTGCCTTTTCCTATCTGTTCTTATTTCAACTTTCCGTTAGAATAAGCGCGCGTTTCAGCTTTATGCTAATTTGAAGTGGAGCCATGTTCTATTTAAACCGTAGGTAGGAACCTCTCAGTGTGAGAGAGCTTTTAGTCTCAGACCACTGTTACTCTGCTCAACGTTCGTCTGACCAGCTAGTATTTAAATTCTAAGCCGTAGCACTGTTACGCTATTACTTATTGAAGTAATTTTAAGTGCGTTAGTATTAGTTAAATCTTGCTACGCACCATTTAGTTTAGAGGCCAACCTCACGTTCATAGCTCTGTGAGCAACGACGATTTTATTTCTATTTAGTTTTAGTTTAAATTAATTTGATTGTTCATTTTAGACCCAAGTGCGGGCTTTATTTTCTGTATCTCTCCCGAGTTGGGAAGTCGCTGTACATAATTGTGGTTCAATAAAAGAGGATTTTAAATCCAGTGCAGTTCTTCCACCACTTAATCACAATATTCTACCACAGAACATAGCTGCATTCAGCTTCCTGTTCGAGATCAGGGCTTAAGATTTACACGAAGATGTTCGCCAAGAATATGCATCGAACACTCAGTCCTGACACAGTTATTGGTAAAACAAGAGGTTCCCCCTCATGTTAGAATAAATGAGTGTGTCTTTTGCATATTGAAACTGAGAAGCACAAATCGAACGAGTGCCAAGATACATATTGGTGAGCGAGTATTCACCTTGTATACCTTGCACACACAAAAAATAGCTCAGTTCTATATCTTCTACTCTACTGGACCGATTGTCAAAATTTATATTGAGTTTCTATGTCTCGAAAGAGCGACTTACGATATATGTTAGATTTATATATAGCATTGTTCTAACATAGGTATTTTGACAAAAAAATCTGACGTTTTCTGATAAAACATACCACGTTTTTCGATATTTCAATTCCATGACTAAAATTGCGCCAAAGCGCAAAGTTTTGAAAAAAAAAACGCAAGAGCAGTTTTTAAAAAATTAGAATCTGACGTTAAAGTTGATGTATTCCTAAAGTTGATGTACCTGCAAAAAATGCAAGCTGCAACGAACAGCTGATTACTGTAGAAACTATCCCAAAATATCTTTACAAACAGATCTGACGCTATACAGCATGAAAATTTGTCTTTCAGAGTCACGGAAAGGTTCGGGTATAAATCTTCAGTATAAATGCTTCAGACCAAAAATCAGGCTCAAACGTCTTTCCAGCAGCTGAAGCATAAGGTCAATACTTTATTTTCAGGTACAAAAAAAGGGTTATATTAAAATCGAGAAACGCATAATAACTCCACTGATTAACACCTTGGAATGTAGGAGGATCACAATGTCTCGATATCCGAGTCAACCCGCCGTTTCATAATTAGATAATTTTTTGCGAAGAAAGGTCCGATAGATTTCTTGTGAAGCAGCATTGATTAGAAAAATTGTTAAGTTTAAAAAGGCTTTAATTCGCTTATATTTCGACAACTGGCGTATGTATGGATCCAGATTTTCAGCCCAGTGATTGTCTTTCGTGACAAATTAATATTTACTTACTTTTTCACCCCAGGCTTTCCATGATTTTGGTCTCCTTTAGACATAAAGACTGCCTCAAATTCGATATTTTATCAAATGATCTGAGAAATCCTACTTCCACAACAATTATTCTTCTTTTCTTAGAACTAAAATATGTTATGTAAAATTGCGTACACTTGTCAGAACTGAGTGTTCGGTGCATACTCTTGGCGAACATATTCGTGAAAGTAACTAAATCCTGATCTTGAACAGGGAGCTGAATGCAGCTATGTTCTGTGGTAGAATACTGTGATTAAGTGGTAGAATAACTGCACGTAAGAAGGATTTGAATTCCCAATTCGGGAGGGATAACAGAAAATAGATCGGAGATTTAATCCAAATCAGTTTGTCAGGAATGTGCGTTCGGTGCATGTTCTTGGCGAACATCTTCGTGAAACTTTAAGTCCTGATCTTCAACAGGGAGCTGAATGAAGCTATGTTGTGTGGTAGAAGAACTGCACTTCAGAAGGATTTAAAATCCTCTTTTATTAAACCACTATATTTACAGCCGCTTCCCAACTCGGGAGTGATACAGAAAATAATGACCGCACTTGGGTCTAAACTGAACAATCAAATAATTTGAACTAAAGTTGAATAGAAATTAAATCGTCGTTGCTCACAGAGCTATGAAGGCGAAGTTGGGCTCTATGCTAAAGGGTGCGTAGCAAGATTTAACTAATACTAACGCACTTCGATTTACTTCAATAAGTAATAGAGCAACAGCGCTACGGCTTAGAATTTAAATACTAGCTGGTCAGGCGAACGTTGAACACAGTGGTCTGAGACTAAAAGCTCTCTCACTCTGAGTAGTTCCTCGCTACCGTTTAAATATAAACTTGGCTCCACTTCAAATTAGCATAAACCTGAAACGCGCGCTTATTCTAACGTGAAGTTGAAATAAGAACAGATAAGAAAGGCAAATTAAAATAAAACTTTGTTAGTTTAAACTAAAACCTTACACACTTAGCTTCAAAACATTAGCAGACTCTTAATTACAGGAAACTAAATTAACTCCTATGGTTTTTCGATATTTCCTACGCCTATACTTCCTAGCCGCCCAGACGGTATAGCGGTTAAGGGAACCGATTGCGATATCATAGGGCGGGTGTTCGAATCCCGGGGAAAGCATGGTTGTAATTGTCCGTCCCTTTATAGAAGGCATTGGTGGCACATCTATTGGATGCCTCCATGATAAAGTGACCACCGTTTCTGTCCTTAGTAGCAGCCAATGTCTTGTCTGCCCGACTACTTGTGCCTGCCACTGGGAAGGGGGACATGTATACTTTCTGCGTTTAACTTCTATGATTGACACAGCAGACTTCGAAACATTGTGACAGTTATAAGGAGCTGATTGAGAAATTTTAAGGTCGAAAATGCTACAGAATGCAATCTGTTTTCCTTTTGCATATCTAGAATTGCAAACGAGGTATCTTTATAAAGTCCCGATTCAGCTAAAACAGACGATTCCGAAGTATTTTGACGCAACAAATTAACTACTCACTTTCAAACGTTTTGCTAAACGATCGATACAGTATAAATGTAAAAACCAGAAGTTCCTCTTTAACTGCAGCTACTTCTGACGTATAAATCGAAGCCTCAGTGAAATAAATAAATAGCTTCTGAAGATAGGGTAAAAAACTGAACCACAAATTATATCGGGACCTTTTAGGAAAGGGGGAAGCCTAAGAGGCGAAGAAATAATTTTTATTTCATTTTGCATTACTTCAAATATATCGATTCCAGTTTCAGGCTAAAAGAGGTTAACGAGGTGTTCAGCAAAAGAGTTGAAAAAAGCGAGAGAAGAGGAAGGAAAAAAGCGTTACGCGTACTTACGATAGATTGGAGCACTATTAAAAGTTATGATTAAGAGCGCAATTACGGAACAGATTGAGAGATCAGCTTTAAAAAACTAGGAAGAGCAAATTAATTTTTTTTTGGCAAAAGGTAGCTATTGATTCTCGGAATTTTATATTTTTCACAGTTTATTTGACTCTCGTTAGAGATAACATAATTCTTCATTTCTGTACTCCTAAAAAATATGCGGAAGCATTTAATAGAAAGTAGAGAAAGTTATTTCAAAATGCAGAATCATAATTTCTTAGCTTATAAATACTTATTTTTTTTTACTTTTATAATTGTTTAGACGAAAAGAAATAATGTATTAAACATGATTTTTTTTAAATAAAAGAGGATAAAATTGTCAGGACTGAGTGTTCGGTGCATATTCTTCGCAAACATCTTCGTGAAAGTAACTAAGTCCTGATCTTGAACAGGGAGCTGAATGCAGCTATGTTCTGTGGTAGAATACTGTGAATAAGTGGTAGAAGAACTACACTTCAGAGGGATTTAAAATCCTCTTTTATTAAACCACAATTATGTACAGCCACTTCCCAACTCGGGAGGGATACAGAAAATAATGACCGCCACTTGGGTCTAAACTGAACAATAAAATTTAATTTAAACTAAAGCTAATTAGAAATTAAGTAGTCGTTGCTCACAGAGCTATGAACGCGAGGTTGGCCTCTAAACTAAATGGTGCGGAGCAAGATTCAACTAATACTGACGCACTTATAATTACTTCAATAAGTAATAACGTAACAGCGTTACGGTTTAGAATTCAAATACTAGCTGGTTAGGCGAACGTTGAACAGAGTAACAGTGGTCTGAGACTAAAAGCTCTCTCACACAGAGAGGTTCCTACCTCTTGTTTAAGTAGAACGTGGCTCCACTTCAAATTAGCATAAAGTTGAGACGCGCGCTTATTCTAACGGGAAGTTGAAATGAGAAAGATAGAAAAGGGCAAAATTAAAATAAAACTTTGTTAGTTTAAACTAAAACCTTGCAAAATATACAGACCTATTTACTATAGAAATTTCTTTTATAAAACCTAAACGTATTTTCTTAGCTCATAATTTTAAAATTTTTATTAAACTCTTTCTTACATATAAAGAATATGATATAAGAAATTTTAAATTTCACTAGCGGACAAGCCCGCCAGATGAGCGACCTGCGGCCAACCCAAAATTTATAAGTTCTACGTAAGCCTGAAAATAAAATGTATAAAAGTATTTCAATATTAATTAAATCGGTTCATTCCTTCCAAGTAACAAATAATTCGTAAATAATATTTTTGTTACCAAACCAGAAAACAAAAGCGTCTCACACAACATGTTAATACGAATAGATATGATGTTATGATTTAAATTTAATGTAATACAACAACTGTCTGTCAATATCAATAAAATAATTAATGTGACATAGTGTGTCAGTTATCCTAATCTGAAACAAAAAAGTTATTAACAGCAGCTTTATACTTAAAACGCTAACATTAATGAAAAATCCAAACACTAAAAACAATTTTTAGAATTAAAATTAGAGGGTCTACGCCAAAACAAGCAATTCGCCCAGTAGGCACAGAAATAATATTTTCAATGCACAAAAATGAAACTTAGCTTTCGTCTCATTGGGCCAAAAAGGCTTTGAAGGTGGTACACCAACTGACCTAATTCACTATCCTTCTAAGTGTTTCAAATGTAAACAAATGATGGCCTTGTTAGGCAAAATACCACTTCAACTTTTAAATTGTTGATAATTCTACGTCTAGAGGATGCATGTTAACTGAAGGCATACAAAACTTAACCAGAACATCAGAACAACAAAATTCAATCACTCGCACAATTTAACAACATATACGAATAAAAAACTGCTCACACCGACCCGGAAAACACAGTGGGTCTATATATATATATTGAGAGAGAGAGAGAAAGAATATCTATATATATATATATATATATGTAGAGAGAGAGAGAGAGAAAGAATATATATATATATATATAGAGAGAGAGAGAGAGAGAGAAACCCGCTGTATATATATATATATGTACCTATAAAAGTTTGGTGCGGGCGGTCGATTGCAACTAAAAAGGCAGGAACTGAACTACATTTAACAGCAGACCTATATACAAAATTTCAACGCTCTACGGCTACTCGTTTTTTCATTTCCCATACGTACGTACAGACGTCAGGGTAAAAAAATCTTCTGAATGCTGTTTAACTATTTGATTCCATTTTACAATCAGTTTTCGAAAAAAGATTCCTTTATTATGTCCGTATGTACAGATGTCACGCGAAAACCCTCGTTCAAATGGGTCCCAGAGCAATCAAAATTGATATTTTCGCTGTAATGATACCCGAAATCTTTCGCAGTTACAATAATTCCTTTACTTCGTACAAGAACGTATGAAGGAGAGCAAATGCGTGAGTCACATAATTAATTTTGAAACAGGAAAAATGAGAAATGCTCTCGCCGGGACTCGAACCTGGACCCCTCGAATACGCGCCGAGTGTGCTACCATTACACCAAAAAGGCATGCAGAAAGAAGAGAGAAAATACCTCATAACTGTACAGTGATTATCATAAATTAAAGAAAAATCACAAAAATAGCGATAATTCCCTCAAATATAAGCCAAACCGAGTAAAATTTTGAATATGTTGCCAAGTAAGAGTAGCTGAGTAAAACTGCAATATGCAAATTAGTGGTACTGCATTCGAAATACGTCATCTGCGACGAGCATAAAAGTCCATGTTTGAGAGCAAGCCCACATATTTCACTGTGATAGTGACCACAGAAGTCTGAGATAGCCAATTCTTAACAATGATCTCCAAGCATCATTTGCCTGCAGAACTATGATGGAGAGCCATTGGGAGACAAGAGGCAGGTCAAAGTCAAACAGAAGTGGCCAGATGGCTAAATGAGAGTCCTGTGGTTCATCGACTTTGGAGGCAGTTTCAAACCACAGATTCAGCATCTAGGAGGTTCAGCCAAGGACGGCCAACTGCTACGAAGAGTGCCGATGACCGATATTTGACACTATGTGCACGCAGGAATAGAACTGCTACTCCGACTTTTCTTAGATTCTCTCTTGCTGCCGCCACCAGAAGTTTGGTGTCAACGTCAAATGCGTGTAGAAGGCTTCACGAAGGTCGTCTGTATGCGAGGCGAGCCATTTGC
>KK116722.1:23711-96774 GCA_000611955.2 Stegodyphus mimosarum | reverse complement strand
ATGCTTCCTATGGCGTGGTCATGCCATAGGAAGGATCGTTTGCAGTGGGCACGACAACGTATCTACTGGACACCTGATCAGTGGAGGGCTGTTCTCCTTACGGATGAATCCAGGTTTAGTCTAGAAAGCGATAGTAGGCGTTATTTGATATGGAGAAAACCTGGAACCCTTTATCATCCGTCAAACATCCGTGAAAGGCACACATACGAAAGAGGCAGTGTTTGTGTTGGGGTGGCATCTCTTTGGATGGACGCACAGACCTCCATGTCTTTCCAGGGGGAACCGTAAATGCTCAGGTTTATAGATATGACATCCTTGATGCTTATGTGCGCCCAAATGCCGGGGCAATAGGTCATGCTTTCCTGTTACAGGACGACAACGCAAGCCCACACAGGGCTCGCATCGTAGATGATTATCTTCAACAGGAAACAATTATGCGCATGGAATGGCCAGCTCGATCCCCGAACTTGAATCCTATCGAGCACGTTTGGGATGCTTCAGGGAGACTTCTAGCTGCTCTTAACCCTCCCCCTCAAACAATTGCTGCGCTTGCAACTGCTTTGAAAGAGCAATGGCTCTCGCTTCCTATGAAACTGATAGACCGCATAATTGAAAGATCACACATCGCTGTATGTGCTGTATTGCTTCTAGAAGCGATCATATTCCACATTGAAGGTACCTTTTCTATAGCAAACTGACACCTTAGATTTATTCATTTTATACATGTGCTAATTTCTATACTACCATAATTTTCTGGTAACTTATTTTTATGTTATTTGATACCTTACTATATGTTGTATAGTGTGGGTAAGTTTCATAAAATTCTACATGTAACTTTTTCAGCTGCCCCATATTAATTAAGATAATTGTGATATTAAAAGATTACCTGGCAGTTATCTACTATTCCTCACGAACCAAATAAAAGCTAACCGAATCATGCCTTGGTATGTTGCCCAATGTTATGTAACATTGATATGATCTGTTCACATGGAATGCGTTACCTCATATATATGGTTACAAGTCCAATACATTAACCTTAAAATTAAAATGATTTATCTAAAGTAATCTTTTCCATTATTAAGGTATTCATATTTAATTATTCCTATTGTAAACTTAATTTATTCATATTTAATTATTCTTATTGTGAATTTGATTTTGTTTTCAGTATTTCTTCAAAGTTGAGCATTTTCTTTGTCAAGAAGGACCATATTTCCTTCGAATTTCATTCCCCCTTTCCTTTTTACAAATTTTACGAGCAAAAATTTTGTGAATAATTTAGTTTTCGAGGGCGCGGTTACAGTAAGAATATAACAAATGAAAAGCAGTCATGCGCGATGAATATCACAATATTAATTCTTTAAAGGAGACGTACATTCAAATAAGAATGCACGGTAATATTAACATTACAGTATCTTACAAGATATTTTTACTCCCGCTTCCCTTCAATTTGAGTCTCGACCATTCCCTTTGTTGTCTCTGCTACTCCTTAGGCCTCAAATCATCCATAAATAATTAGAGAAGATGAATGTCCAGCTGAATCAGCAAAATTGCAGCCTGAATGTCAATTCGAGTTTGCTTCGCTGTCATGGGTTAGTTCTTGTAAAAAGCTGGCATAATGTTCAACTGTGGGAAAAGTTCGGGGTGACCTTCGCAGGTACTTCGCAAGGATGTATTAGTAAGACGAAAATAATCCCTTCGTAGACAAACCCCTTTTAAAATTTAGGAAAGCTCGTTCTGTGACCGCGTTGACGAAAAGGAAAACCGTGCTAATATTGTAACAATTTTCAGAATCTGGCGTTAAGAAGTTAGAGAGGAATACGCCAGATAATACAATATATGAGAACATACATAGCTAGCACTGAGTTAACAATAACATCAACCTCTGACGTTATTCAAGACTTGTTTAAAATGAAATGTCTTTCATGATGAATTATTTGAAATATAATAAAAGGCTATAAGATTCACTTAAAGTAAAAAACAAAACACACTAAGGATACCGAAATATGATTTTGAGATGCACCTTAAATAAAAAAACTAAAAGAAAAGAAAGTCCTCTTCAATAATGCGTAATAAAATATCCTAAAAGGAGGCATTGTCATCAAAAACTGCATATATTTCGCATTATTTGGTCATTAAAATGCATGAAGGGAATTTAATAAGTTACCGAGAACGGTTTCGCTCATAATTTCACTGCAGGTTTCAGTAAGCCTTACAAAAGCTCCTGATATTTCTTTGAAACGTTCCTTAGATTCAATGGCATTTTAAAAGGGTTTTCAGTTTGCTAGAGAAATATTCATATGAACTTTATTATACTTCTTTTATTCTGTTTCTGGAATGCTCGACCATTCTTTCATTTAATCAAATTAAAATTTTTTTTATGTCTCCGGAAACTAAATATTGGGTTGGCAACTAAGTAATTGCGGATTTCATTCATAGATGGCTTCAGCTGAATTTTTAGGTTTGCACACGTAGTACAAATGTAAAACACATTTTGTTATTGATGGTTGGCAATTCAGCTGTGAATCAGTAAAAAACGTTTTTTGATCCGTTGCGTAGTTTTCGTTTGGCGTTCGTTGAAAAATGGAAAATCAAAAGGAACATTTTCATCATATTTTCCTATTTTATTTCCGGAAAGGGAAAAACGCATCGCAAGCTTACAAAACGTCATGTGCTGTTTATGGTGACGAAGCCTTAAAAGAACGGCAGTGTCAAAATTGGTTTGCCAAACTTCGTTCTGGTGATTTTTCACTCAAAGATGAAAAACGCTCTGGTCGTCCAGTTGAAGTTTGATGACGACCTAATTAAAGCAATAATCGATTCGGATCGTCACAGTACAACACGTGAGATTGCAGAGAAGCTTCATGTATCACATACATGCATTGAAAATCACTTAAAACAACTTGGCTATGTTCAAAAACTCGATACATGGGTTCCTCACGAACTGAAAGAAACGCATTTAACGCAACGCATTAACAGCTGCGATTTTCTAAAGAAACGTAATGAAAATGATCCATTTTTAAAACGATTGATAACTGACGATGAAAAATGGGTTGTTTACGACAATATCGAGCGGAAAAGATCGTGGAGCAGGCCAGGTGAACCAACTCAAACAACATCAAAAGCTGATATTCATCGAAAGAAGGTTTTGTTATCAGTTTGGTGGGATTACAAAGGAATTGTCTACTTTGAACTCTTACCACCCGACCGAACGATCAATTCTGATGTCTACATTGAACAACTAACGAAATTAAACAATGCAGTCGAAGAAAAGCGGCCCGAATTGACAAATCGAAAAGGTGTTGTATTCCATCATGACAGTGCAAGGCCACAGACATCTTTGGTCACTCGGCAAAAATTATTGGAGCTTGGTTGGGATGTTTCGCCACATCCACAGTATAGTCCTGACCTTGCACCATCTGATTACTTTTTGCTTCGATCTTTACAAAACTCTTTGAACGGTAAAAATTTCAATAATGATGATGATGTTAAATCGTACCTGATTCAGTTTTTTGCTAATAAAAACCAGAAGTTTTTTGAACGTGGGATTATGATGCTGTCTTAAAGATGGCAAAAGGTCATTGATCAAAATGGGTAATACATTACAGAATAAAGTTATGTAGTTCCATGAAAAAATTGTCTTTGATTTTCTAAAAAAAATCCGCAGTTACTTAGTTGCCAACCCAATACTTTGATTAATGCTCGATGAAGACAATTCTTAATTTGGAATAAATTCTCGAAAAAATACTATGGAAACATTTCTTCCTTAATTTATATAAATACATGTCGCAAAATCCAAAACGCGGTTCCTTTTGAAATACCATTAAAAGGAAGAAAAGAATTTATCCTGAAAAATATTTCCTAGATATGGATGCAGTACTTGATCTAAAGACCTGAATTATATTTTATTTGCTAATTTATTTCTTATTAGGTTTAAGGAAACAAAAATACATAAAAAAGGATTTCTTGAATCATTTACGACAATGTTTGGAAAAACAAAAAAACAAAAAACAAAAAATCTCTCAATTCGGTGAACAAGAAAGCATTGTTGAAGAATTCGATCCTTCTTAATGGTTTATAGATTACCAAAGCGGCTAGAAATGTCAGACTACACACTAAATATAACTCAGATTTTAAATGGAAGTTTTGCATTTTTTTATTCGGACAGCATTTCTAGGTCCCTTCAACATCGTCAATCATCATCGATTATTTCTTAGTCCAAAGGAGCGTTAGACCCAAAGGGCTTTTAGGCTCAATTACGCATTTTGTGTCGTTTCACTTTCTGCGTTGATTCACTTTTCAAACAGTTACCACCAAATGTTATCGCCGTGTATTACGAGGCGTATTTGGAAACTAAGTACTGTTTTGAAAAAAAAATAGTAAAACAATTTTTTCGAATCCAATTTTATTTTTACTTGAAAATACATGTCTTAAACTATTTTTCAACATAGTTTCCGCCAATGATCAAACACTTGTCACAGCGGCTGACCAGTTTTTGTATACCATCGTCAAAGAAACTTCCCGCCAGTTTAGATAACCACGACTCCAGAACATTTTTCGTGTCATCGTCAGATCCAAAGCCCTTGCCATCAAGCTCGCGCTTCATGTGCAGGAACAAGTGATAGTCGGACGGCGCCGAGTCCGGGCTGTACGGCGGGTGATCGAACTGCTCCCAATGAAACTGTCGAATTAACGATTGAGTGACACCAGCAGTATGGGGCCGAGCATTCTCATGGAGCAACACAATTCCTTTACTGAGCATTCCTCTTCGTTTGTTTTGAATGGCACGCCTTAGTTTTGTTAAAGTCTCACAATATCGTGCCGCATTAATGGTTTCACCTCTGGGAAGAAATTCAGTAAGCAAAACGCCTTTCCTATCCCAGAAGGCAGTGCACATGATTTTTTGTGATGACATTGTCACTTTGAACTTTTGTTTTTTCGGAGAATGAGTGTGTCTCCACTCCATCGATTGTTGTTCCGATTCTGGTGTGAAATGACACACCCAAGTTTCATCACCTGTCACAATTTGGTTTTAAAAGTTTTCTCCCTCATCACTGTACCGCGTGAGAAATGTCAGGGCACTACCAAGTCGCTTTGTTTCGTGAACATCAGTGAGCATTTTTGGAACCCGTCGGGAACACAGTTTGCGATAATTCAAGCGGTCAGACACAATTTCGAACAAAACAGTACGTGAAATTTGTGGAAATGCCTCTGAAAGAGTTGTCATTGTGAAGCGTCTGTTCTCACGAATTGCTTCCTCAACTTTCCTTACCAAATCATGGGTGACAACAGAAGGCCGACCACTCCGAGCCTCGGCGTGGACATTTGTTCGACCTGCATTAAACATTTTTACCCACTTTCTCACCATTCCATCACTTATCGCGTATTCACCGTAAACTTCTGCCACTTGACGATAAATTTCGGCCGGATTAACATCCCTCGCGTTCAAAAATTTAATCACGGCTCGAATCTCACAGCGGGAGAACTAATTGTCTTAAACATTTTGAATGTGCACAGCAAACTGAAAACATAACAGAGAGCAACCAAAATGGCGACAATTGAAAGTCAGTGAACAAGAAAGACTAGTGCGCATGCGCGGGACGCCTACCACAGCGCTGCGACGGCGCCAGAATGAAACGGTACTTAGTTTCCGAATACGCTACGTATATTTAAAGAAACTAAATAATGAAGAATCTGCGTTGTTTTCCATAACGATAGAAACATTGAAGCATGCAATGAATGATTCTCTCATTATGAAATAACAATGGAAGCTAGAGCCATCCAGTTTTGAATAACGTACTCCTCCAACCGAACATACGCACTTGAAAGCCCGAATTTTGAATTTGTTTTATGGTCTGTTTAATATTTTGTAAAACTTCAACGAAATTTTGATTAACAAAGTCAACGATTTCAAAGCGAGAATTATCAACACTGTACGGAAGGAAAACATTTTTATCTCCAGCGCACGAGACTATTCAGATTGCACTATCATTGAGTTTGATTGTGTGTTTAGCTTCCCCCCGGGGGTTGAATCAGGGAATCCTGGGAAGTACTGGCTAGGA
The DNA here is from genome assembly GCA_000611955.2 of Stegodyphus mimosarum. Classification (NCBI taxonomy): domain Eukaryota; kingdom Metazoa; phylum Arthropoda; class Arachnida; order Araneae; family Eresidae; genus Stegodyphus; species Stegodyphus mimosarum. The sequence goes on along the minus strand of KK116722.1, from coordinate 90,715 downwards.
TCTGTACTTAGACAGTCTCAACCACGGGGGTATATAATTTGGCTTCACAGGACTAGAACCCGAGTTTATTCTCAGGTTGGTTCAGGCTTGGCAGGGACCGTACTGGTACTGTCGTGTCTGTTCCTCTTGCTGTGGTGGAGCTAGATCGGAGATCACCGACCTAGTCGTCGGGGATTTGGTCCTCATAGTTCCAGCGACGGGGACTGACGGAGTGAGGCACGGCACCGAGTAGTTCTTCTGAGCCGAGGGAGTGGTGCCCCGAGGCAAAGGTGTCCTAGCGTTCTTTTCTTGTATTTAGTATTTCTTGTCCTGCCAATCAACGTATAAAGCCGAGCAGGGACTGTGGGGTCTGCGTCGCCGATGAAGGGGTCTCTGGAGTTTGGACACACTCACCCCGATAAGGCAGACCCAGGACGGGGATCCATCTTCAGCGCTCAGCGCTCTGTGTGTTTAGCTTCTCTTTCATTGGCACCAAAAAACGTGGCAAGTACATGATGAAAATGTACCCAAATTACATTATTTGCATATTCCAAGCTTAAATACGGTATTTAATTGTACACAAACACTGAGTAATTTTCAGATCTTATAAGGTATTTCTCCCGCCTTCTTCGCATGCCTTCGTGGTGTAGTGGTCTGCATGCTCGACGCGTAACCGAGAGGTCCGTGATTCGATTCCCGGCGAAGGCGGTGCTCATTTTTCATGTCTCCTGCTTCGTATTAAGCTAATAACTCTACAATCTTTCATTATTAAGCGACTCGCGAGACTGTGTATCGGAAATCTAAAGACGTGTTGTTTTTATATATTTTGTGACATTGCTATTGAATTGAATTTTATGTTGTTTAAGTGCGAAGAACATGATATTTAATAAATAAAGGTAACACACACAACGTTAAGAAACACCCTTTGGGGCGTAATATAAAATATAATTTGCAATATAAAATCTGAAAGCTTTCAGAATTTAATTTTTTCTCCTTTTTTCCCTTTTTTACTATGGCCTGGGGCTTACCCTTGCAACACTACAAGGTTTGGAAGTGGTAGCCATTTTTTATGGAATCACGTAAAAGTCGGCCACCGTTGCAAGCATGCTTCTCCGGGATTCGAACCCTGGCGCAAGTGCACATCTGTATAGCCATCGAAGGCGTGGCTCCTAAAACGTATAAAAGGGTTCTCAGTAATATTTATGTCATTTCATATGACCTTTGCCACTCTTTCAGCTAGATGGTTGAAAATGTTTTGCCACGCAATTTCCTGAACAGAGTAATTAAAGCCAAAGCTGTATGTAAGTAAAACGTCGACACTTCAATGGGAGAAATTGCGCTTCGTAACGATCGCAGCGCTCGTAGCGGTGGCGATGTGGAAACAGAATCAGTAAAACTGCGCATGCTCCTTTTCTTTTCAGTCATTGGTTGTTTTGATTTGGTTGTTTGTTTGATGCTACTGAAATCTTGTTAGTTTCTAAAGTGCTTTCGTTGTGTTATTTATAACTTATTAATATTGTGCTTTTTAATTACAAAAAGCTCTTTTCAGAACCCAATTTTTGTTTAAGGTGGCTCGCACACCTTAAAAATCCCTTAAGATTTTCGATTATGTTACCGTTGCAAGAATTGGAATAACTAATTTATTTTAAAATCAGTTACTTCCAAATTTTTATAGTTGACTACATAATATAGCTGCATTGAGAATTAATAACCAGAACGTTTGTGTTGCCACAAATATTTTCATAATTTAATCTGCTTTGTGACAAAAATATTTTACGTTTTCACGTCATGTTAACACCTAGCGAGCACAGTTTAAAACATTTTGCCGCATCATTTAATTCCATATTTAATATATAGCTTTTATAACATTTGAAAACTATTATGAACCGAAAATCCTAAGAATTTCATGTTAAATTCTTACTTTATTTGGGGTTGAGTTTATAAAATGTATTTTATTAAAAAAACTGTAATCTTTTCATGCATAAATTTTTTTAATATTAAAATATTCATCAGAATTTTGGTTCAGTTAGAAGATAGCGTCCATAAAAAGACTTCTATCAAATTTCAAGTATGTACCATTAGCCATTTTTAAAATATCATGCGCCCAAGGTGGAAATATGACATGAACGCATAAAACATTTTGTCACAAAGCAGACTAAATTATCAAAATATTTGTGGCAACACAACCTTGCTGGTTACTAGTTCCTGAAGCATCTGTATTATGTAGTCAGCTCTAAAAAGTTGCAAGTAATTGCTTTTAAAATAAATAAGTTATCCCGTTTCTTACAGCAGTAACCAATTCGAATATCTTAAGGGTTCTAAGGTGTACGAGCCCCCTTAAAATTTTCTCTAATGGCGTATCGATACTGCGGATTAAGGATTGCAAGAGTAAGATTTCGTCGAAATCTGATGGAATACATTTCTACACGTTTCTTTGAGACGATGCGTACTTAAGGAAGTAATAAAGAAGAGTTTTAGGATATGTATTATTGAAATTAAAGGTAAAAAAATCTGATAATTAAAAGAATTATTCCCCTATATTTTATAATAACGCAGGTACAAGTTTTAAATAATATTTTAAAACATCTTTTTTTTTATTCACTTTCAGAAATATTCTGAGAAAGTTATGTACTATTGAATGTATTTCTCTATTAAAATAAAAAGAGCGCTAATTTGAAATGGACCGAATTGAGCATTAATTACAAATTGACTTAGATGTTTTTCATTTAAAAGATGCCTCAGAAGCTAAAAAAATCATGTCATATTTGAGAAAGTATTTTAGGTAGAAGCTCTGTAAGTGAAGAAGAAATAATGCATAATTTTAATGTTAATAACAATAAACTTTGCTTAAAAATGTACTCTTTTCGTGTACTTAGAGCTTTGAAATGTTGTACAAATAGAAAATATATACATTTATATATATAATTACGACGCAATTGCAAAATGTTTACATCCAATCGTGTCAAAACCCATTGCGGCCTCGCCATCTTACTTCCAACCTCCATGACGTCACTGCAGGGAGAGGAGGAGGGGAAGAGATTTAGTTTACATCGCCACCACTGCAGTGGATTGGCGCTGCAATTTGGCGTCATGTTATAGTATGGGAGTGCCGACGCTTTACTTACATACAGCTTTAATTAAAGCATCGTGGAATTATTGTTAAAATTTTCAGTGCGAATTTAAATCAAATATAAGCATAATTATAAACGTAAATAGTAGAGTCTTAGCATTTTTTATTGCAGTCATTATGCAAAATGGTGTTCTATAATAATAGGCAGAGCACAGTTGTATTCAAATAGAACTTTCCTGATTTGCCTTCCCACACATTTAGAGCGTTAAATTTTCTATTAATAACCGCTCACTCTTAAATGCATTGCCAGCACAAGAGATGCTCTTCAAACAGAATGAATTTATCTTATTCACAATGAATATATTTAATTTCTTCATTTATAATTTTAATATTAACAATGGGTACAATCAGATCATTTAAAATATGTATTATGAAATTTACAATTTCAAAACCCAAAGGAATGCAAGCATAGAGATAAGAAAATACTAGACAAGTGCAGTTATTCTCAGATCAATAAAAACGCTTATACACTTGTATTCTCTTAGAAATTATACACTTGAATTCTCTTAGAAATTATACACTTGAATTCTTTTAGAAATTATACACTTGAATTCTCTTAATCCACAGGTGTTAGTAGATGCATAATATTGGAGGATAAGTTTAGCTTGAGTCATTTTCTTGACATATATGGCGGTAATATTGTAAGGTTTTAGTTTAAACTGACAAAGTTTTACGTTAATTTTCTCTTTCCCGTAAGTTCTTATTTCAAATTCCCGTCAGAATGAGCGCCCGTTTCAGCTTTATGCTAATTTGAAGTGGAGCTAAGTTTTGTATTTAAAAGGTTAGCGAGGAACTTCTCGGTGTGAGAGAGCTTTTAGTCTCAGATCACTGCGGCTCTGTTCGACGTCCACCTGACTAGCTAATATTTAAATTCTGAGCCTTAGCGCTGTTACGCTATTACTTATTGAAGTAATCTAAGTGCGTAAGTATTAGCTAAATCTTGCTACGCACTCTTGATAGTTTAGCATAGAGGCCAACCTTACGTTCATAGCTCTGTGAGCAACGACTACTTAATTTCTACTCAACGCTATTTTAAATTATTTGATTGCTCATTTAGACCCAAGTGCGGTCATTATTTTCTGTTATCCCTCCCGAGTTGGGAAGTGGCTGTAAATAATTGTGGTTTAATAAAAGAGGATTTTAAATCCTTTCTGAAGTGCAGTTATTCTACCACTTAACCACAGTTTTCTACCACAGAACATAGCTGCATTCAGCTCCCTGTTCAAGATCAGGACATTAACACGGTTAAGACCATGTTCGCCAAAAGTATGCACAGAACACTCAGTCCTGACAATATGAAACGGACATTAATTCGAATATCAGTGCGTGATAAAGAGAAATGATGACGATTAAATACACTTCTAAAATTTAAGCACTATAAGATTTTCTACTAAGATGATAGCAGCATTTATACCGTCATACATTTATAACTGCGAAACAAATATAAGCTAAAACGTAAACAATAACTCGCGCTCATATGCACAGTTTCAAAGTTTCAACGTCACAAGAGAAACTCGTTGGTCCATTTTTGGAAACACCTCCCTCAGTGGAGATACTGAGGTGCACTTGTGAATTATGCAATCCGGGCCCATCGCAGGGTCACTAAGCACTATACTGGCTGGGCGGCAGTTTTTCATTGATTATGTCGAGGGCAATACACCTAAGACGAGGAATACCTTTGTGTTGGCTCTTAATCACATTACATGAAAATACCACGAAACCAAATACGCAACACAACCGATTCGTCGAGTGGACTTTAACCCTTGAAATATGAACTATCGCCGTCCGCTCGAAAACTGGTCAGCTTTTGCAACCTGACAACTTAGAGGCCTTATCCATTATTATAACTCTCAGAAACCTTATCTATTATCTTTCATGAGGATACATGCGCCCCCTTGAGGTTGTAGAAATAGGTATCTAGAGAGTTAAAAAGTAAACTTAAACGGCATGACATCCAGTCATTCTTAGATTGATGATGACGGAGAAAGTTAATGAATGAAGCAACGGTTAGGTGAAAGTGATAACGTAATTTTCACTTTTTTTTTTTTTTAAAGATTTATGGTTGAGGCAAAGGTTACGAACTCGAAATCCCTTCTGAGAGGATTTACGTAAAAATATTTTCGGATATGATATTTTTACTAATTTGTCACATAATCAAAAATATCATAACTGTAAAGATTATTTTGTTTGATTTATTTCATAAGTTCCAATTATGTGTTTACGGCCAACACTTCCAAAGATATTTCGTCCTATGATGTACTCAAAGAATTCTGTTAAGGAATTTATACAGAAAGGAATTTACGCAGCATAAGAGCAACAGTGCTAGTTACGTGATGTAGGATTAACTGGCAGCCAGTTTGTGACAGTTTTAGTTAGGACGTAGAAATAAGCGTTTGTTATCATTGATGCTTTTAACTGGAAATCCGTGAATAAAATTTTAATCAAACATAAAAACAAAACAAACAAAACAAATCTGAAAGTTTTGAGATTTTAAATTACGTCCAAAGGTTGTCAGGACTGAGTGTTCGGTGCATACTCTTGGCGAACATATTCGTGAATTAACTAAGTCCTTGACAACTTGAACAGGGAGCTGAATGCAGCTATGTTCTGTGGTAGAAAACCGTGGTTAAGCGGTAGAAGAAATGCACTTCAGAAGGATTTAAAATCCTCTTTTATTAAACCACAATTATATACAGCCACTTCCCAACTCGGGAGGGATACAGAAAATAATGACCGCCCTTGGGTCTAAACTGAACAATCAAATAATTTGAACTAAAGTTAAATAGAAATTAAATCGTCGTTGCTCACAGAGCTATAAACGCGAGGTTGGCTTCTATGCTATAGGGTGCGTAGCAAGATTTAACTAATACTAACGCACTTAGATTTACTTTAATAAGTAATAGCGTAACAGCGCTAAGGCTTAGAATTTAAAAACTAGTTGGTCAGGCGAACGTCGAACACAGCAGCCGTGGTCTGAGACTCAAAGCTCTCTCACACTGAGAGGTTCCTACCTATCGCTTAAATATGAACTTGGCTCCACTTCAAATTAGCATAAAGCTGAAACGCAAGCTTATTCTAACGGGAAGTTGAAATAAGAACAGATAGGAAAGGCAAATTAAAATAAAACTTTGTTAGTTTAAACTAAAACTTTACAACGTGGGCAGTTTTTTAACGTTTTGTGTGTTACCTTTACTTATTAAATATCATGTTATAGGTACTGAAACCATAAAACTCAGTTGAACAGCAATATCGTAATATAATTTTAAAATGAGCATACCTTCCGAATTTCCGATACAGAGTCTCGCGCGCAAGAGATAAAAATGTTCTTTGTTGCTTTTTTTTTTTTTTGTACAACGTTGCTATTGCTCGCTTTGAAATCCTTGAATTTGTTAATAAAAAATTAGTTAAAGTTTTACAAAAAAGAAATCGATAATAAAACAAATTTCAAATTCAAATTTGGGCTTCTACATGCCCACATTGTAAAGAAGATTACGTAATTCAAATTTTGATGGCTCTAGGTACCGTTGTTTTATCACAATACGAGCAACATACCTGCATTTAAGCATATTCTTCATTATTTAATTTCTTTAAATATAATACAGGGCGATAATATTTAGTGGCAACAATTTGAAAAGTGATTCGCCGTTTATAGTTTTCAACGAAAAATGCCAAAACGAAATTAATAGTCCTTCAGGGCAAATTGCCCCTTGGCACTTAATTAAAAAACAAAACAAAAAAAAAAAAAACTGAAAATTTTCAGATTTTATATTACGTTCAAAGGGGAGTGTATAAGCGTTGTGTGTGTTACCTTTATTTATTAAATGTAATGTTCTTCGAACATAAACTATAAAATTCAATTCAACAGCAATATCACAAAATAATTTTAAAAAGGCATTGCCTTTGGCATTTCCGATACACGCTCACGCGCGCTTGCCATTGCTCACTTTGAAATCTTTGAGTTTCTTAATCAAAAACTCACAAATGCTTTACAAAATATGAAAATAAATAATAAAACAAGCTCCAAATTTGGGCTTCCAGATGCCGATATTTGGGTAGAGAAGTACGTTATTCAAAATTGGATGGCTCTAAGTACAATTATTTTATCATAATGTGAGAAATATACATACAAGTATGCAGATTCTTCATTGTTAAATTCTTTAATGCAGGGCGATAATATTCGCTGGCAACAATTTGAAAAGTGAAATGCCGTTTATAGTGAAGGGCCACAAAATATCAAAACTAAATTAATAGCCCTTCTGGGCTAACGGTCTTTGGGCTAAAAAAATAAAACTCAAACTTTACATACCTATATAGATTCAGGGATGACACGATGAGGCTCCAATTATTCTTTATCCATTCAAAGTACTTTTGTAGTCAGGAGCACACACTAAAATAAGAAAAAGAAACCGTATTTAACATATTACTTCTTATATGAATGATGAATAACATAAGCACACATGTAAAACGAAAATTTACAGATTCACATTTTATGAAAAAAATACAAAATTAACACATGAGATAAAAAGAAAACAAAATATAATAATGATAGTAATAGGTACAGTTTTTATGTTTCCGATCAAAGGAATGCATTGAAATAGTTCGATAAATACATTTACCGAAAAACTAACATAAACTTCCTTTTTGTAACTCATAAAACAAAATGAAAATCCAGCCGACATCGCAAAATATAGAACGGGCAGAATACGAAATCTTCATAACATGTAACTTCTCTACTATTAAAGGAGCCTTTTATTAACAGTAACTTAAAACATGAGTAACATTTATTTATTAAATATCATGTTCTGCTAACTTAAACCATAAAATTCAATACAACAGCAATATCACATTAATATTTTAAAAACAGCTTACCTATAGAATTCACGATACACAGTCTCGCGCGCTCAAGATAAAAATGTTTTTTATTTTCCTTTTCTTTTTTCGCACAGTGTTGCCATTGCTCGCTTTGAAATCGTTAAATTTAATACTCAAAAATTCATTAAAATTTTACAAAATAAGAAATAGATAATAAAACAAATTCCAAATCTGGGCATCCAGGTACCCATATTGGAGTGGAGGACTACATTATTCAAAATTTGATGTCTCTAAGTGCCGTTGTTTTTTCACAGTGCGAGAAACATGCATACATTCATGCAGTTCTTCATTATTTAATTTTGTTAAATATAATGCAGGGCTGTAATATTTGGTGGCAACAATTTAAACAGCGAAAGGCCTTTTATAGTGAACCAACGCAAAACACCAAAATGAAATTAGCACCCATTGTCGGTAAATTGGTCCTTTGGGTTAAAATAAACCTTATGAATCTATAGTATAGAAATAGGCTATTGAGAAGTACATTAGTCTGACTCTAAATAATCCAATTTAGTGTACAGCTAAGCAATATATTCTGATAATTAAAAAACGTTATTTAAAAGCCTTTTCGCCAAGAGCAACAATAGCTTTCAGCATTCACAAATTGTTAGGCTATGTACAAAATTAATGCCGTGGCAACGTAGCATGATGTTACAAAATCCAAAGAGAGCATGTAAAGGATTCTTATGTAAAAATTGTTATTATATCATTATAAATTTTCATGAAACTACGCTGGCTATTTGTGCATCAAAATCACAATAATACCAATGAAAAAAATTTTCCTTCTTCTGTCTAGACCTAAAATGATGCACGTGGTATGTAAAATGATCTCAGGATTTTGTGTCCCGTGCAGAGGCTGCGCATGAAGGATTATTTATTTCTCAGAATTGGAGATAAAGAAGAAAACAATTTCAAAACTTTTTACAAAGATGGAAAAGCATTTCTATTTTCGAAAATTGTGCAAGGTGATTTTACTTTCGCAGAACTACGGATTAGACAAATCGATTCACTGCTTGACTCCCACGTACGACTGATTTTATATTATAAGATTTCATATTTTTGGGTTGGGCGGAAAAGTGTTTAACAATGAAAATACACACACAAAATCTTTTGTATTTCAAGTAAAGAATGTTATTATAAAAAATCTGATGTGGACAGCATATCACTTCCTTGAATGGCCTATTAAATTATTCACACTTTTCTCTCCATTTGCATTTAAACTTATTTCCTCTAATTTTATTAGAAATAAATTCTCTCATTCAATTAATTCAATTCTCACTTCGCGGCAAGGCCAAAAATGCATAAAAACTCAAAACATCTTTATTAAAAATTGTAAAATACAGAAAAATATAAAACACTAAATGCCGTTGTTAAAAAACACACAGTTGTTAAGAAAGCAGAATTTTCGGTGCACAAAACTCTAAGTTTTTTTTTTTTTTTTGGTTCCACTTGTCAAAAAGACACGGAATGTGCAAAAACTGACTTAATTCGCTATTCTGCGAAGTTTCAAAATGCAAACTAATGGGTGTTTCGTTAGGCTTAGCCGCACTTAAACAATTTTTAAATTCTTGATAAGTCTACAACTATTGCATGCAAATTAACTAAAGGCAGAAAATCCTTAACCGAAACTTAAGAACAACATAATTCAATCACTTTTAAAGCAAAAAAATGTACAATTTACCAACATATAAGAACAAAAAACTAAGCTCATTAAGCCGGGTAACAGTGAGTATATACTGTATATATATATACTTATATATATACTTATATATATACTTTTATACTTCCGTTGAACCGATTGTAACCGAAAAGGGAGGTGCACAACTATATGTTATAGTTGTTCCATGTACAAAGTTTCAACCTTCTGAAGTTACTCGTTTTTAAGTTATGCGAGATAAACATGTAGGCGCATACAGACGTCAGGGAAAAAATCTCTTCGGAATCCATTTTAAATTCATTTCGCAATCCGTTTTGTGAAAACGAGTCTTTTGTTCTGTCCCTAACGAATAGATGTCACCAAAAACGTCGCTAAAATGGATTTTAGAGCAGCCAAAATGGATATTTTCGTTGAAATATGACACCCGAAAGATTTCGAGATTACAATACTTCCTTCATTTCGTAGAAAGAAGTAAAAAAAAATTTCTGAAAATTTAAAAAATTCTAAGAGTCTCTTCGTTTTGGTTCTTGATTAAGTACGAACAGAAAGTGAACATCATGTTTATATACATATGACATGCAATTAACGAATTAGAAGAGGATAATGTTTTCCTGAATCTATTTTCCGAAGAAACCATCACGGGCAAAAAAGTCGAACAGAAAACAACAGAAGGGTGAAAATTCGTCGTACAAACACCGTGGGATGAAAAAAAAGAATTCTCCACAGCTCTGAAACACAGTGTTATGAAAACACCACGGTACAAATTAAAGCGATGAAAAACTTCGCAGTTTCAAAACATCGTCTTACAAAATGTTAGTTAAAAATAAAGCATATACAGATCATCGCATGGTGATAACATCGCAGACATGTGTTTCGTGACTGTACAAATTTTAAGTGAATTTTTGTGAATAATTTGCGAATTCTATACATTACTACTGTTTTAATTCTATACTTCAATATTTTTGTAGTAACTAATAAATTTTTCATTGGAAAAGCAAGAAAGAAACTTAACCTTTCAAAATCCGGACATTAACAAAAAAAATTAACCTATTTATGTTGGTGAAATTTGTCTCTTTTATAAAGATGCACTGGTAAATTTCATGAAAAAATACATTAGAAAGAGGAAGACGTATAGGCTCAAATTTCTATGAATTGTTACATTGTAGCATTTAATTCTTTTTTTTTTTATTTTGAATGCCCAAGTTTACTAATAAACCATGAATTGACGTCAAATTCGGGGTGACATACAGAAGTTATAATTTATTATTTTTAATTCTCACGAAGCTACGAATATTCAATGAAATAAATGATTTTACTCAGGATTATGCTGTCTATTTCCGAAATATTTCGATACATTCCATACATTTCGCATTTAAAGTTTACATTTTTTTCAGCTCGCTGAGCGCTCTTTCGAAATAAATGCGATAGCCTACAACACGCGCAACGATGGACATTTTACAAAGTGGCAACTGCACAGAGTTCTTTCGAGCAAATCACTAATAAAATACCTCAATGGAATTATTTCAGAAACCATTAATAAAAGGTGGCAAGTGAAAATTCACTCCAGTGACAAGTGAAACCTCTCAACCGCAGTGCTGTGTCTTCTTATTCCGAATAAGAAGACAGTAAAAAGGGAGATAAAAAATATTAAGCTAACGAATGAATGAGAAAGATGAGGAAAGAAAAAGTAACCCGAGAGTGAGAGAAAAGAAGTAAATGGAGAATTTAAAGAAAAAAGAAATTCCAGTGCTAATGAGATTCCTCTAGCAGTAGAGTTCGGGTTTCTAAGCAATGTCATTCAGAGGAGTTGTGTCTTCACTGGAAGTTTAAACACACGTGGATGTCCTCTTGAGAGAAGTTGGAAATAATGAAGATTATTTTTAACAAACATATGGTACAAACTGGAATGCACAACGAAAGACATTACTATGAGGTATCGTTACGGATTTCAACAATTCTAAATTCTTAATCACTAGTAATTTAAAAGGAAAGCTAATCAAAATATTAATAAAGCGTTGAATATTTTTAAGTGATAAAACATTCTAATCTAGAATCTTTGATACTCAAGTAACGCCACCTATTAAAGATTACAAGAAAAAAGTCACAAACTTTTCCAGCTTTTAATATTTACAAGTCTAACGCTCACTTCAGCATGAAGTAGCCTTTATTTTCTAAGGTTTATTATACGTTTTCTAATAGTTATTTTAAGTTTTGTATGTTTCCTATCTTATTCTAATTTCAGCTTACAATTTCCTGCCAGAATGTTAATTCAGAAACGCAGATAATGCAAATAAGAATGAGTACAGTAGAAGTCCAGAAGTTTGGGACCAGAGGTTGTGTGGATTTTAGGATTTTGCGGATTTCAGGACAGAAAAGCCAAATCATAATATTCAGACTAAAAGCGCAAAATAAATAAGACATATTAGATACATTTGCTTAAATTATTATGTACAATAATATACATTATTACATTACTTTATTATATGCATTAAATTATTATATATATATATATATTCATAATGAAAGTAATTAAAAGTAAATTAATAAACGCAAGACTTGCGCTAAAGCTGGAAAGTAATAAAGCAATAATTCACTAACAATTACAAAAAAAAAAACTCTCCATATTACACCTCCAAGCAATGGAAATTCAATTTAAAAACATTATTGAAAAGGTATTTTTCAGAATTTAAAACAATTTATAGAATTTTCAGTCCTCCTTGCTTTAAACACAGTTAAGGAAAACACTAAATCGCAAAAATAATGTTTTTAAATTGAATTTCCGTTGCTTGGAGGTGTAATATGGAGAGTTTTCTTTTTTATAATTTATATCTTACATTACTCATGTCCTTATGTATTGGGGATCTTACGGTATTAAATGTGTTGATTTGGAAAGCTTTTGTACAACGTTATATTGAAAAAACCGTCTCGTCCTTAATTTTTGCACACCAGTGTATTATGTACAATAATATACATTATTACATTACATTATTCTGTTTCAAACATTTTTCTGATAGAGGTTTGTTTTAAAACTTTAGGGTGCTCTAGCGTAAGGTTTTTATTTTTATTTTATTTATTTATTTATTTATTTATTTTGTAAATTCTATAGGGTCATAATCTCTAGCTCTGTGACACAACTCTGTTGCTCTAAATACCTCATGTTCCAAAAGCTCATCAAAAGACATTTTCTCACTTCTATCAAATTCATTATCTGTGTCGGTGTCTAAATCGTTTTCTTGCTGTGGCGACTTCAAAAGCAGAGCCAATGATTTCATCATCGGTCATCTGATATGCCGCTGTTGGCTCATCTGAACACATCATCCATACTAAAAAACCTCTTCTGGGCTAAGATTTTTTTTCTGCCACTAACACAGAATCATTATCATTCGGTAATTATGACGTCATTATTGGATAAATATTTTTTTTCCGGTATTTCATTCTCCATTCTGCGGCTTCTGGAACCTATAAATTCAATGTTTATATTTTGAGAGGCAGTGCGGATTTCAGGTACTTGAGTGTACTGTTTAAGTCATGACTTAACCGACTTCAAGAGAGAGAGTCTGATTTCCTGACTAGCGCGCGTTTGCCTTCTGGCCACATCTCTCTTAGCTGTTACTACGCTCGGCCATATCTAGGCTCTTGCTAGGCTTCGCCAATTCAATTAATACTTAGGGGCCAACTAGTTAGATTTTGATAGCTTCGGCTATATATAATTTAAGAGCTTTAGTTAAGCTAGTTTTAGTTCCAATTATTAGTATTTGAGTTCAAACCCGAGTGGCCGCTTTATTGTAAAGTTCCAAGCCGGAACTGATTGTAAATATCCTGAATAATAAAGGGTTTTGAACCCTTTTCAAGTCTTACGTGTTCTGTTCACACTTAAGCGATTATTCGCTTGTAAAGTGTTCGTGGGGTTTGGAGTTAGAACTCAGGATTAAAGACTTAAACCCCACAATTTAAAGACAAAACAGTTACTAGCAAAATAGCTTTACCTGGGGTGACTATTCACAGAATAAGATCAGTTTATCAAGAAAAAAAAAGCGTTGCTGCTACATCGTTCTAGAACTTGAATAAATATATCACTGTTGCCATGACAAATTAGTAAATGTTAGCAAAATTTAAGCGAAGCTTGCTCATAGGGCGGAAAATAAAAATTTTAAAAAATCACGTAATTAAAAAAAATAAAATCTGAAATCTTACGGATTTTATACTACGCCTTTTTTTTAACGTTTTGTATGTTACCTTTATTTATTAAACATCATGATCTTCGCTTTTAAACCACTTAAAATTCAATTCAACAGCAATATCACAAAACATTTGAAAACAACATATCTTTGAAATTTCCGATAATCAGTCTCCTGTGTTGAAGTAAAAAATATTATTTTCCGTATAGTGTTGCCACTCCTCGCATTGAAATCGATGAGTTTGTTAAGGGGTGTTGAAAGTCAAAAATCTTCAAAAAATATTGATTTGGGATTTTTGCATTTTCAAATTCTCTACACATTTAGCTTTCTAAAAAATACTATACTTTAATCTCTATGAAAATTAGAATTTTAAAAATCTAGTTTTATTTTATCATCGAATGCTTTGATAAATGAGGAATTTTACATAAAAACGCGTTTTTCTCCAAACGTGATTTTTTTATACTCGATGTACCTTTTCTCAGGAACTACTGCTCCCAGGTACCTAACATTTTTATGACTTATTTATTATATTTTCTAATATTTACTGAAATCAGCCTTTTGTGATAAATTAAGATAAAAAAATTTCACAAATTTTTCTGCGTGAGAAAAGTGCTAAATTTTACTATGTCTAATAAAATAGTCTATAAATTAGTCTAAAATTCAAAATGTTTCAAAAACTCATTACAGTATAATCAGATAGGTGCACGTTAATTACACAAAAAATTTCAAGAATATATCTACAGCAGATTTTGAGAAAAGGTACATCGAAAATGGGAAATTTAACATTGTCAGTATAGAGGGTTCTGACACCCTTTAATTAAAACTTCGTCAAAGTTTTACAAAATATAAAAAAACAATAAAAAAAAGGACACTTTCTGGATTTTATGTTACGCCTAAAGGGACTTTTTTAAGATTTGTGCGCTACTTTTATTTATTAAACATCACGTTTTTCGCCCCTAAACCATAAAATTCAATACAAAAGCAATATCACAAAATATTTAAAAACAGCATATATTTAGACTTTCCGATACATAGCCTCGCGCGCTGCAGATAAAAAATTTTTTTATCTGTAGACGTACGACTTTAATCAGTCGTAATATTAATTAAAAAAACTTTGAAAACACTAATTTTCGCACTCATTTTTCCAAATGGCAATAGTTTCGGGAGTCGTTGGCGATAAAAATGCTTTATTTTGAAATGTGTTGCCACCGTTGCCTTTCAAACTGTAGAGTTTGTTAATAAAAAATCCTTAAGTTTTACAAAATATGAAATCAAAATAGCATTGTCAAATATTATATATGTTATTATTCTATAATGTCATATTCTGAGTTGAAGAAATCACGCGTTTATACGTGACGTCATGATATGTCAGCGTCGCTAACCACTGTCCCGGTTGGGCAACAAAATATTTTTCCTGCATCTAATTTTATACTTAGAATTGTTAAAAAAAATAAATAAATAAAAATAAACTTTCACGTATTTTAGTACATACTTCAGAAGGATCTGAAGAGCTATAACATGAAAAGCACTGCATGCTGTTTATCTATTTTGTTTAACGGCACTATCTGCAGTTTTTCCACAACGCCTTGTACTCAGATCTGCTGTGATTCCTAACCTGGTAAATATTCGGATATAATTAAATGAGATATATATGCATAATTCTCAAAAGCGGAAAAAAGTGTGAAGAAAAGGCTGATGCAGAAAAGAATAGTCAAATCGGAAGAAATATCTTGATACATTCGTGCAACAGACTAGATGGCGCTGAGTAAGATAAAAGCCGAATACAAAACTGTCTTATCTCATCCTACAGAAGGCGGTGCGATTTGCATGAAATAATATGTCTAATCCTTGCTTTATGATATGAGAAATAAGACTGATCTGAAAGTCAAAATTTACTTCAAGAACTGGCATGTCATTGATGTGAAAATATTTAAGAAATGGCAACGGAGAAAAACGCAGGTAAGTCCAGTTGTCAATTCAAATTCTTGTAAATAGAATTCCATTTTATATATATTTCATTGTATCACTTTTTCGCCCTTTCATTATTTCATGAAAAACGTTGGAACTATTACATTTTAGTTTCCCGACACTGATTAATATCGAATTTACTTTATTATTTCAATATTAAAATGTAGCAAGTAAACATTTTTCTCATGTAAGTAAAATCCTTTTTTATTGCATTTCTTATTCATATACAGTCAAACTAATTTGAATTTGAAAATATTTTTACTTCCTTGTACGAAGTAAAAAGGAAGTATTGTAATCGCGAAAAATTTCGGGTATCATATTTCAAAGAAAATATCCATTTTGACCGTTATCGAATGAAATTTAACAATGTTTTTGCGTGATATCTGAAGGTAAGGACAGAATAAAGGACTCTTTTTACAAAACTGATTTAAAATGGATTCTGAAGAGCTTTATTAGTGGCGTCTGTGCGTACGTAAGTGCACGCCCGTACGTACGTACGTATGAATCTCGTATAATTCAAAACTTTGCCTCAGAATGTTGCAATTTTATATATAGGGCCGTTATAACTTGTAGATGTGTACCTCCTATTTTGGTTGCAATCGACTGCACCAAAAGTATGTAAATATGTGTATATATATATTCACTCTGTTGCTCGACTCAGTAAGCTCAGTTTTTTTATTCTTATATATTGGTAAATTGTGCATTTTTTTCTTTAAAAATGATTGCATTGTGTTGTTCTTATCTTCCGGTTAAGGTTATATGCCTTTATTAAATCTGCATACAAGATTTGCAGAATTATCAACAATTAAAAAGTTGTTTAAGTGCGGCTAAATCTAATCATTTTTCCCATGGCAGCGATATTTGTTTACATTTGAAACTTAGCAGAATAGTGGATTTGTTGCCAATGTAGAGAAACTAAGCTCGCAGCAACAAAGATAATGCCTTCTTTTATTATTGCGAATTAAATTATGCTTAATCCATTCTATAATTTATTCGAGAAAATAAGTGTTTAAGACTTACTTCGTAATTGTTAATATAGATATTTTGAGTTTTTATGTATTTTTGCCTTGTCGCGAAGTGACATCTGAATTAATTGAATGAGAAATACTGAATCGTCTGTGAAAAACTGTTTCTTTTTTTTTAATGTAAATAAATATGGCTGCTATGGTAAAAAAATAGGTTTAGCCGCAATTAAACAACTTTAAATTGTTCATAATTCTATAAATATAACATGCAGGTTAAGGCATAAAAACCTTAATGGGAAGACAAGAACCACATAATTCAACCAACCATTTGTAAACCAGAATGCACAATTTACCTACATGTAACAAAAAAAAAAAATATCTGAGCTCACTGAGCCGAGTAACAGAGTGGGGATATACATATATGCATTCCTATACTTTTGGTGCGGCCGATTGCAACCAAAGGGGGTGCAAACTACATGCTATAGCAGTTCTATATACAAAATTTCAACGTTCTGAGGCTACTTGTTTTTGAGTTATGCGAGATACATACATATATACGGATGTACGTACGTACAGATGCCACAAAAAATCTCTTCTGAATTCATTTTAATTCAGTTTTATAATTTGTTTGGAGGAAAAGAGTCCTTTATTATGTCCTTAAATACAGATGTCAGGCAAAAACATCATTAAATTGCGTTCGATAGCGGTCAAAATGAATATTTTCGTTTCGTACCCGGAATTTTTCGAGATTATAATTCTTCCTGTAGTTCGTACAAGGAAGTGAAAAGGATTTTTCTATATCAGTATTTTGTGTGTAAGGACAGAGTACTGAGAGGCGAGTTAATGTAGCACAGGAAAGTGATTTTTCTGTCGATTTTAGAAAACTAGTCATCTTTCCAAAATATTATATTCTTTTACAGTCATTTAATACAAAAGAAATACGCTCATTAGTTCGTCCCTATGATGGAATACATGAATTTGGCTAAAACTAAGCAAATCTTCATTCTCTTTAAAAGAAGGATCCTGGATTTTAATTTGTCAAGATGTTTGTGAGTGTTTAAAACCGTAATGCTTGTAACTATTAAAAGAAAGTGTTTATGATTTCATATGACAAGTAATCAGAGATCGTTTAGCAGTTAGTCATTTGAAAAACCAAAATGCCCGAGACGCCTTTCATTCAAACGACCACAATCACCCAAAAGACCGGAACTGCGATTTGTTTTCTTCGCTCCCTCTAAGGTATGCAGTAGCAGGTGAGTTTCCGCAAATGCCTTCTATCGGCTTATTTCAGACAGCGTGTCCTAAAAGGCTAATGGAAGCTTCTGTGTTAGGAAGTAGAAAGGATGTCATCTGGAATCTTCATACCTCTTTGTACGTTGATGGAAGCGGGAAGGAAACGGACGGAATAGTTAATGGACGCGGATGAACGTTTCGGTAATTTAAGCATGCAGATTAGCGAAAACTTCGGTTTCCTAAGGGTTAAACTTTTTGTGGTTATGGTTACTTGAATACAGCAAAGCCCACACAATCGATCTGCCAAAAGAGAGGAATAGCTTCGCGGATGACTTTCAAGTGAAATCTGGCTCGTATTAACGTCTCATATGGAGAAAACCATTAAACCAAACCATGCAGCCAACCCATTTGCTGGGAAAGAACGCATGTCGAGCTCCCAGTATTTAGCGGTCTTAACCGGATGACCACTGGTACAGCCTAGATGTTTTGTGATTCAAAAAGTTGGAAATTCTGCCTTAGGTTGAAAACTTTGCAATGTAGTTTTTGTGTTAATTCTAATACAATAATTTTGCATTTTTAGTTAAATTGATTAAAGTAAGAAGTTTTTTAAATATAAAATATAATCCAATAGTTATAATAAAATTTAAAAAATATAGACAACATTATACCACACGTAATCTGAAACAGAGTTGGTTCTGTTAACGTGATGGCGGTTCTGTAATGGTGTTCCGAGGACTTACAATTGGTTCGCTCACTTTTAGAGAGACTTTTAAGCCTGAAATATTTCCATATTATGGCCTGTTCAGCTATCCTTTTCATGACGTTTGCATATCCTGAATGAAATAGTTTACTTCGACAGGTTACTATTCCACCTTCAGGTAACCATCTAGAGAGCATGCCACAAGAAACCCTTCCAGATCATCCAGCGGGTAAAATTATATATGAATTTAAACCCTGTAGAATTTCTCTGCGATGTTGTTGACCAAATCATCTAATCCATGAAACAACAATCGAGGTCTAGAGTACAATTACGAATAATATTGTAACGTGGCATGGTTAGCAAGAGCTGTAGAAATGATTTATTAGTGGAAGTATATTGGAAATATTCACGTTTAATGGTATATAAACATTTTCATAATTTGAAAATCATGGTTACAAAGAATACAATTACGAACTACGTTAGGAATTTCAATCCAAGCCACTTCTTCTCACGTGCAAAACGTAAGGTGGAATTCACAAGAAAGCTGTCGTTTTTTCTATGATGGCGTCTGATTTCAAACTGCTGTTCACTTAAGGAATGTGTTAATACGATAATAACTTCAGCTTACCGAAAACCAAACATATTCCACTCGCATGAATTAATAATAATTTGATCTTTTGTCCTAAACGGAACAAATGACTCAGCGAAAAGCATTCTCTCTCAAGAGATTAATTTCCGAAAGCCTCATGGCGTTGTGTGCAGATATTGTAGCATTGCTACGTAATTATTCTTACAAAGTACGTCTGCAGCTAGTACTGCAAGCAAAAGTGTTTCTTTTGTATTGGCTGATTATCAGTCTCATTAAAATCAACTTTTATACAAATACAGAAGAAAAGATTCCATAATTCGCGCTAAATTCTGCGTGATCACGCAGGAATCGTTCACTTCAGCACGCAAGAATTACAGTTAGTTACCTTATCGAACTTTAAAACTATCTATCTTTCGCATGCTCTTTAACATAAGAAACATAAGAAAAGATAGGATATAAGAAAGATATAACAGAGTTTGGATTAAGCGTAACTGTCAGTGAAACGTAAAAATAATTGTCACAACATGATGTAAAGAGCTTTTACTGATGTAACCAACATCTTTAAAAGCTTAATTGAACTAGAAAAGAAAGAATATAAGTTCAATATGTTCACTGAATATTTATGTCGTACATATAAACATGCTGCTCTTGTTTTATATCAGCTGTTACTATACCAGAAATATTTAATTCAAGCACAGCATTTTGATTTTAACGGACAGGCCGAATCTGCTTTGCCTTTCTCGGTTTCCGGGCATTTTTAAGAGAATTGAATAAACATGTACTTATCGTTTCAAAACGTTGTAGTTTCATTAAATCAGCACGATTTCTTATAATATTTTACAAAGTAATTAACTAATACTTCTAGTATTTTTTTACGATATTTTTTAGAACATTCACGCTTGTGAAGTGGAACGTAGCAGAATTGTCATATACACTGGTGTCCAAAAGTTAAGCATAATTGATAATTATGTAAATGAAGAAGGAACTGTAAATCAGAATGGCGGGAAACGTGATATGCGAGTGTAAAATGGTTATAAAATAAGGAAGTAAATCGAAAGAACGATAATAATTAATTTTATTATCCAAAGTAGCAGTTTGAAAGAAAACTGAGAATAACAAGGGTTCGCACTTTAAAGAAAAAATGAAAGAAAACATTAAATAAATTACTGATGCTGCAGTTTAATAAGGCGTGTGGTCACCTCTGACAGCCAGGCACGCTGCACAGCGATTTACCATACTTGCTATGAGATGATGAATGAGCTGTGGGCTCAAACGTTTCCAAGCTTCTTGAAGAGTTCTCTTCAGTTCTGTAGCGGAGCTTGGTGGGTGCGAAAGGGTTGCAATTTGTCTCCCGAGCATATCCCATACGTGCTTTATAGGATTTAAATCAGGGGATTTCGCAGGTTACGACATGCGCTGGATATTTTTCGTTTCAAGGAAGTCATCAACCAGCACCGGTCGGTGACGTGGCGCATTATCATCCATGAATATGAAGTCAGGACCGACAGCACCTCGAAACAAGCAAACATAAGGCTCAAGAACTTCGTCTCTGTATCTTTGACCAGTCACAGACTCCGTGTCAAAGAAATGGAGGTCTGTGCGACCGTCCATCATGATGTCTGCCCATACCATTTCTCCCCTTGATGGAAAATGATGTTTTTCTTCCATCATGATGTCTGCCCATACCATTTCTCCCCTTGATGGAAAATGATGTTTTTCCGATATGTTTCTTGGTTCAAAACGTGTTCCACGTTCTCTCCATATCGTTATCCGACGAGAATCAGTACTCAGACTAAACCGGGACTCGTCACTGAACATCACATTGGCTCACTCTCCCACACTCCAATGTTGATGTTTCAAACTCCAGTTCAAACGAGCACGTTTCTGCGCAGACATGAGGGGAATGAAAACTGCTGGTCTTCTGGCATACAGGCCAGCATGATTGAGTCTCCTGTAAACAGTTTGTCTCGAAATTCGTATTCCTGTGGTGACTGTGAGCGCCGAACCCAGTGCTCTGGCAGTACTGCCCCTCTGACATCGCGCACTTATTACCAGATATCGGTCTTAGCGAGGGGTCGCGACTCTTGGTCGACCTGATACTGGTCGGGTAACTTGCCACAGTCTTGAGATCACAAACTGGTTCACATTCAGAAATCGAGACACTTCGGTTTGTGATAGTCCGGATTCCAGCATTCCAACGATTCTTCCTTTCGCAAACATCTCCAATTGGCTTCTTTTTGCCATCATTCACCTTGTTTGATGGTTAACAACGTTCTTTCGCACAGCAGTTGCCCGAAACTTGTCTGAATTGCCTATGCTGCGTGAATCGGTTTCTCTGTGTTTCGACATGCGCAGGTGTTTCGCGCAGAACGTAGTCGACTGAAAAGTTTTGTATAACCCAATGTTTCTTCTTCACCAAATTAATATCCGCAATAAAATTTGGAATAATTTTACGAATATTTACTCCATGTTTTTCGCATTTTACAATTTATGCTTAAGTTTTGGACACCAGTGTATATTGACACGGTTTCACATACTGTTTTCTGATTCATTATCAGTTCCTACATCGGCTAACGTACCTGCTAAATTGCCTCACAGATTTCCGCGTCTTCCTCAGAAACACTTTCGCGCTTGCCATTAACGGTTACGAAATTGCTTAAAAATACTACCTAAAAAGCAAAACTGAGCAATAGAATCAACTGACAATTAATAACATAACTAATGGTACTAACTGTGCACAAAATGAAAAACTAACGCAACGTACTGAAATTCCAAGCAAAAACGTAAATCTACGTGGCCCGTCACAATAGAAAAACATAAATTTACGTGACCAGTCCGTTAAGATAAATTGCTGCAACAGACAGAGATTTCAGAGCTCGGTTTTTGAATTTCTTTGCATATATTTTATCGTTTCAGGAGAAAAGCAGCTTGATGACGTAGATGACATTAAGACTTCTATACGTCGCCTCTTGCTGAAAAGGTTGTTCACAGATGTAGAGTTTCGTGTGGAAGGTGGGCAATTTCTCAAAAGTATTTATGCGCACAAAACTCTCCTTGCCTGCAGAAGTCCTGTTTTGGCTGACATATTCTATGAAGGTCCAGATACCTCTTTTCTTACTGTGTCTGATGTCGAAGCTTCAGGTGTGGAACAGATGATCAGGTAGAACATATTAAACTTTGGATTATATGAAATTTGAACGCATATATTACCACATATTTATGAACGTATCTAATGTCGTGACATTTTAATTAGCATGAAATAATGACAACATCGAAAACTATTAAATTACCTTGAATTAGTTAAACCGTTAGAAGTGGGTAAAGGCCGATTTTGGAATAATACACTGACTACCAATAAGTATTTGGACACCTGTGATAGAAAAGAAAAACTAACTTTATTCAAAATCAATAGTTCGTAGAGCCTCCGCGAGAGGTAATTACAGCGTGGACCCTCCGAGACATACTTTTCACAAGTCTCTGTATGACAGCTAGTGGTATTTTCTTCCACTCGGCTTGGAGAAGACATAGAAGTTCCTTCACCGATTTTGTACGGGTAGTGTACCCCTGAATTCGGCGAAGCAACTCGTCCCAGAGGTTCTCGATAGGGTTCAGGTCTGGACTCTGGGCAGGCCATCCATTCGATGAACTCCATTGGCACCATACCAAGCCTTGGTTAACGTCGAAACATGACAACTGGCATTGTCGTCCTGAAAGTAACAGGCGTCCAACCCGTAAAACTGCCCCAACGTAGGAACCATATTCTCATCCAAAATAGTGCAGTAGGCATCGGAGTTGAGCTTACCATGAATGGGGACCAAGGGCCCCAGCCCATACCAGGAGAAACACCCCCAGACCATAATTCCACCTCCGCCGAACTTGACCGTTGGCGCAATGCATTCTGGCAGGAGACGTTCTCCAGGTAGACGCCAGACCCAGACCCTGCCATCTGAACGGTAAAGGGTGAACCTTGATTCGTCACTCCAAACCCGTTTCCACTGAGTTACGGTCCAATTTCGATGTGCTTT
This sequence comes from Stegodyphus mimosarum, assembly GCA_000611955.2. Taxonomy (NCBI): domain Eukaryota; kingdom Metazoa; phylum Arthropoda; class Arachnida; order Araneae; family Eresidae; genus Stegodyphus; species Stegodyphus mimosarum. Next base: position 67,422 of record KK116722.1, on the reverse strand, counting down.
GCACCACATTAACCAAGCAGCGCTTTAACCGAGATACTTTGTGTTCAAAGGCTTATGGGCAGCAGCACGACCATGAAAACCAAGCAGATGTGCTTTCTTACGGATGGTATTCATTGAAGCAATACTCTCGAATGCCTGTTGAAACTCTTCGCAGATGAGGGCCATCAGTTGGGTGCGGTTCTTCCGTATTTCTCTAGACAGCACTCGGTGGTCTCTATCTCCCAGTTTCGTTGGTCTGCCGACTCGGGGCACATTCCGACAATCACCGCTCACCTTCCACTTCTTAATCACATAGGCCACTATCGATTTTGGGTATTTCAGTTCACTAGATATGTCCCTTAAGTATCAGCCACATTTATGATACCCGATAATTATACCTTTATCGAAATCAGAAAGCTCCGAACTGCGAGGCATCTTGCATGCGACTAAAGCCGATGCTGTTTCCTACACGATATATACCGGCGGAGTCCGTGACGTACCTTAGGACCGCAGATATCGTCATTTGCATAGGTGTCCAAATACTTATTGGTAGTCAGTGTAGGAGCTCCGCAACTTCACCACCCTCACCTCCCCTCGCTCCTCCCTCCAAGTGCTGTTCTTCCCCACTACATTCCTCACCTTCTCATTCCTCACCCCACCTTCCAAGTACTCTTCTTCTTCCTTCCTTCCCACCTTCTACTAGGGTCAGAGGTAAGGGCTTTTCAAAGCGGTTATGTCCGAATGTTGACGAGAGGGACATCAGTTATTATTTTATTTAATTACAATAAAATAATTGAATTTTAACAAAAGCATAGTTTTCATGAACGTTTGCGTTATATCATTATACCGTGTTAATTAATAAATTTGCTTTTTATCTTCACAGAGAAAGTTCCTTCGATATACTTTAATAATTGTAATTCTGAGGTGTCATAATGATATCAAACTTTTTAAATCTTATTTTATTTTTTAGAACTGACTTTAATTACCAAACAAAAAAAAACCAAACAGCAAAATATTAATTTTGATTTGATGTATTAGTAGGTTATTTGGATGAGAGTAATAACCGACTGTAACGTATTCGAAAAAGACTTTTTTTAACACCAAAAAAGGAAATATTCCGAAAAATTATCTATTTACATGCAAAGGAGTATTCATTTTTGTTTTTAAACACCAAATTGCACTGAATTTTATAGAGATGTAAATTTTCCTCAATAACAAATTTCAATTTAATCAACTACGAGTTATACTCTACTTTCCTGAGCAAAGTATTTGGGAGTGTCAGTAGCAAATATGTTCAGTGAAAAAAACATATTTCGCTTACACCTTTAAAAAACAACCCTTTTGTAAAATATCTCCCTTTTGTAAATATCTGCACTTCTTCCTTTTGTCCCCGAAATAATCTTTGTTTCTTTTTGACTTCGGACAGTTACTTTTTGTTATTCTTGTTATTATTAGACACATGGTATTTGTATGAAAACCAATTCCCTATTTTTAGCATAACTGGAGAAACAGGATGTGCTGGTGTGTCATGCCAAAAGCCTTGAGAAAACAAGTGCGAAATACCCAATTAATAGAGTGTTGTGTATCATTTTTGGAAAACCTCAAGGTACTATGTCTTCTGCACAAAATAATATCTTTGCAGGTCAAATGCCCAAATGGTTAGTTCTTGCTTTCGTGGACAATGATGCGCTCAACGGTATATATAAAAAGTCCCCTTTTGAGTTCAAACATTATCATATGAATTTCATATCAGTTTACATATATGGGCAACCTGTGGGTGGGGAAGAGCAGCGCTTGGAAGGAGGAGGGAGGGGGAGGTGAGGGTGGAGCAGCTGGAGAGTTGTGGAGCTCCTATTGTTCCTACCAAAGAATCTATAGGGGTTATTTGAGTTAAACCAAAAGCGCTGGCTTTGTAAGCACCAGATGGTACCGACTGTGAACTTTATTTCCGTTAATAAAGGATTCTTTACACCCTTCTCCGACTTTGTAATACCTTAAGGACTTAAGGATAAAGCCACCAAATAGCCTTCACCGACGAATGCATTTTGTGATAGCCAAGCATACGAGATGTTATAAGTTTCTTAGCCTCCACATCTATTGAAAAATGTCGATCCATGGTCGAATCATGGAACGTAGTCTATTACATTAACCAAGACTTAAAATTTATCTCCTTGGCACGGTTAGTGTCCAATTTTAGCTCAAAATTTAAGATACTCAGTATTATATTTGTAAACATAATTGAGAAATGCTTTTTCTTTACAGCTACATTTACTTCGATGAATTTGTGACCTCTTCTGTACCTGACCTCAAACAAACGCTGAAAGTAGCCACGAAATTCGGAATAAAATCTCTGCAAAACCTGTGCGTTTCGACGTTTGCAGATCTGAACGTCAATGCGGATAATGTATTTGAAGTATTAGAAGCTGCGGACTTCATAAGAGATGAAGGAATTCGTCAGAAATGTTTGAAGCTTCTCACAAATGATACTGAAGCTGCGCTGAATTCATCCGCTTTTAAAAATGCAAGTTTGGTTACCGTGCTTTGTATTTTTCGATTGCCAGAATTAAGCGTTTATAGCGAAGCCTCCTTACTTGAAGCTGCTATCGTGTGGTTAAAGCATAATCCAAATTGTTCATCAAAAGATGAAGTTCTGTCCTGTATAGGTATTACGACATTAAGTACTGAAGAATTTTTAGAAATTGTAGAAAAGTTTCCAAAATTTTTTAGTGACAGCGAAATAGTCAAAATCCTTTTAAATATTCGACATTTTGGGTCTCGAGATTTGCCTACATTTTGTGTTACTCATAGCGTCAAAAGAAAACATCTTAAACATAAAATAGGCGTACCTCATAGCTTCGAGACTACAGAGATGAGTGAGACAACATTTGAGTCTAAATTGCTTCCTGCAAAAAAGAGCACAAGAAAAGAAGTAAAAGCTACAGCTGTTGTTACTGCAAATAAATGCATTCAAACCTCTGATGGTACGTATATTTTAGTTCCTTCAATACCAGAGCAAAGAGATCAGTTAAATGCGGAATGGAAGTGTTCTTGTTGTGGCTGTACGAATTCTGAAAACACTGCTAAAGAAACAGTTCACTCACCAAAATATGAAAATGAAATAAAAAATCAGCCGCTGATTTTCAATCACGGACATTTCTCAGATTTAGAGGTAAGTTAGTTAATTTGAAATATTCATTTCCATTTTTGTTTAATTAAATTTCATACATATACAATAAGAATAAATACAGTAGAAGTCCAGAAATCTGCAATGCTTGGGACCAGAGGTTGTGCGGATTTTAGGATTTTGCGGATTTCAGGACAGAAAAGATAAATCATAATATTCAGACTAAAAGTGCAAAATAAATAAGGCATATTAGGTACATTTAATTAAATTATTATGTACAATAATATACATTATTACATTATTTTACTATATGCTTTAAATTATTATATATGTATTATATTATTCATTTATATTAGGGATTACAGGAATGTTTTAAAGCATTAAGAACATATAGAAATAAGGGATATTAATAAAGCATAAAATATTTCTTTTTTTTTTTACACGTTTCAAACATTTTTCGGATAGACGCTTGTTTTAAAACTTTTTTGTGATCTAGAGTAAAAAAAAAAATTTTTTTTGTAATTTCTATAGTCATAATCTCTTGCTCTGGTCTGTGACACAGCTCTGTTGTTCTAAATATTTTATGTATTTTTCACCATGTTCCGAGCACTCATTAAAAGCTATTTTCTCACACCTATCAAATTCACTATCTGTGTCGGTGTCGGAATCGTTTTTTCTTGCTGTGGCGAGTTCAAAAACAGAGCCAATGATTTCATCATCGGGTCATCTGATATGCCAGTCTGAACACATCATCCATATTAAAAACCACTTAAAATTATACTGGACTAAGATTTTTTTCTGGCACTAACATAGAATCATTATTATTCGGTAATTATGACATCATTATTGGATAAATATTTTTTCTTCAGTATTTCATTCTCCATGTTGTGGTTTCTGGAACCTATAAATTGAATGTTTATATTTTGACAGGTAATGCGGATTTCAAGAGTTGGCGGATTGCAGGTCGGCGGATTTTCGGTATTTGACTGTATATCTTTTTCCGCCTAAACACGGGTAATAAAATAGATATCAAAAGTCGAAATAGACCTAATTCCCATTTTCTCATGTCGCATTTCCTTAAAGTCCTAGATATATTAAATGTTGGTACTTCTATGTTACAGCGGCCCTCGAGATTGAATCTCCAATCAATCGAGATATGACTGCGTATTCTTATACCTCGCAGCGTAACCGTATACCTGTGCCCTGTGTTGCATTTTTGCTCTCGCCGCGTGTTTTGACATTATTAGCCTTAAGGGCGTTAGTCCAGGAGGGCTATTAATTTCGTTTTGGCATTTTGCGTCGAAAACTTTAAAACTCTGCATCACTTTTCAAATTGTTGCCACCCAATATTACGCCCCTGTATTATATTTAAAGAAATTAAATAATGAAGAATCTGCATAAATGTATGTATGTTTCTCGCATTGTGATAAAACAACGATAATTAGAGCCATCCAGTTTTGAATAACGTATATCTCCACCCGAATATGGGCATGTGGAAACCCAAATTTGGAATTTGTTTTATATCTATTTGATATTTTGTAAAGCACTGATGAGTCCTTGATTAAAAACTCAACAATTTCGAAGCGAGTAATAGCAACGCTCTACGAAACAGAAAAAAACATTTTCATCTCAAGCGCGCGAGACTGTGTATCGGAAATTCTAAAGATACACTCTTTTCAAATTATTTTGTGACACTGCTGTTGAAATTATAAGGTATTTCTCCCGCCTTCTTCGCATGCCTTTGTGGTGTAGTGGTCTGCATGCTCGACGCGTAACCGAGAGGTCCGTGGTTCGATTCCCGGCGAAGGCGTTTCATATTTTTCCCTCTCTTGCTGCAAAATAACCTAATGTCTCTAGACTGGCGCCCGAACTAAAAATGTGGTGGATGATGATTCTCCACCACCGCGTTTTGGCGATTGGGTCCCCAAAACCTCAGTCGCCCTTTAAAAGGGGGAGTATATAAGGTATTTCTCCCGCCTTCTTCGCTTGCCTTCGTGGTGTAGGGGTTTGCATGCTCGACGCGTAACCGAGAGGTCCGTGGTTCGATTCCCAGCGAAGGCGTTGCTCATTTTTCATCTCTCCTGCTTCGTAATAACCTAATGTCTCTACAAATTATTTATTGCTTCCTAGATTCAGATTTTTGTAAATGTTTGATAAATAATAAACGAGTCAAAATTATATAACATTCATAATAAATTTGACTATTTGACTGATATTAAATGCTAAATAATTTTTATTCAATAACAATCTGATAAACTCTTTAGTAAAGTTATTTCCTAATAACCCTATTTCTATCCGATTTTTAACTTGGTTTTTATTTTAATAAAACTGCTATTGAAAACCTTCCATTTTTATTACAATTAATTTTTTAACAATGGTTTTTCCGTACCAGAACTTACCAGTAACAAACATGTTTGTTTTCCGCATTACCGGCATTCGCAGAAATGGGCAGATTTGTAATCACTAATAATAAATCACTTTCTATTTAAACGCATAATCCCAATCCTTGAGATCTCGGTTTTTATTCAGTTATTTTAGAGCAGCCGGTAAGGACATGGTAAGGACAGAACCTTCGCTTTTCTGTTTACAGGCGTAGCTAGGGTTTTCAGAACCCGGGGACAAGTGCAGATTCCGAGTCCCCTCCTGTTTGCCGAAATAGAAATGAAGAAAAATAAAATTTTACTGAACTCTGCTTCTCTTGCCCTCTATCATATAAAAATATTGACTCAGTCTTTGTGTTAGAATCAATGAATGTTTTCTTGCATTCACTCTTAGTGATTAACATTTTGTTCGAAGTAATTTTTTAATTTCCTGTTATGTTTTGCAGATATATGTAGACGAAAAGGAGCAAGAGTGTTTTGGAATGTCTTCTACATGGAACAGGGAAGAAATACTTAGGCAGCTGACTGCCTCTTCTTTAAGTAGTGAACATCCGAGTTGCCAATCACTTCCTCCACCAGAAATGCAGGTACACCGACGCAAGGAGAATTGTCCATTCCCGAGAAATAACAAATACAAGGCCATGAGTGATCAATTCCGGTCCCCAGAAATGATAAATCGCCCAATTAACCAGATATTTTCAAGCCGGATCGCGGACGACTCCCATCGCAGCCATTTACCAACGAACATGAGGCAAGATCTAGTCAGTAAATCAGTTCTGCCGCCAAAAACGGTAAACGACACCAACAGTATGCCAATTCTTCCTTCGAGCCTGATAGCAGATTCAAACAGCAAGCCACTTCCGCCTTCAAGAATAATGAAAGATCCAAACCGGAAACCAACTGTGCCCCCTAAACCGATGAGAATGCAAGTAATTTCGTCCTTGATAATAAAGGAAAACAGAAGGAGTAAGCCTGTTCCACCACCAAGAATAATGAAAAATTCAAGCAATAAGGCGACTGCACTCAAAATTATGAAGAAACATCTCATCAGCGACACCATTCCCTTCCAAGGAAAATAGTAATTGATGTAATAATATTGTTGCAATCTACGGGTTCGTGGATTTGGAGTGATTGATGACAACACTTAATGAAGAATCAAAATATAATTTATTCGCCACTGCCACTCAGAACATGTTTACCGTCACCGAAAAGACTACGTCAAACACACTAAAACAATCAGCAACACAACCTTTGGGCTATCAAGCTATAACGGTAAATATATCTTCACAGCAAAGCACTAAAGTATAGCTTCCGACTCGGTTCAGTCGCTCTCTGAGCTCAAGGCACTGATACCGAACTCAACGCACTCTCGATGACACACTGACGATACTCACTGCTACTCTGCGTACAGGCAGAGTTTACATAGCTTTTGGCCTGCTTTCGAGAATATTCTGGTCCAGACTGGTAAGAATTCGTTTTAGAATGTTCTCCATCCTTCTACGGCATATCGCGAAGTTTGTCACCAAATGGGTGATTTCGCGCCAAGTCTGGCAACCCTGACTTCTCATGACATTTTCTGGCAACCCCAAACCCGCTTTGTCGGAAGCTATCTTACCGCAGCAGGGCACTTCCTAACAATATCTTCTATATATTGATTAGTATATAATACCTATTACATGTTTTATTGAAATACCTTGAAAGAAAATACGTACTTATTATTTGGCAATTCTCTACACTATAAGTATATTTTTTACTGTTTTTCAATATGGAATCTGAAGCGGACATTAAACAATTTCAAATACAGGATAATTATAAACTCTTTTAATTAGTTAATAATCTGGCCTATTAAACATTCTAAAATACTCATATATTATAAATTTTTAGATATTTCTCCCTTGCTTTTTAATAAAACGTAAACTGTAAGATATATTGGAACTCAATAAATTGCATTTTATAAAAATTTAAGATTCGAATCAGATATAATAATAAGTTATGGCCTTCTCGTTTTCCCGAGACCGTTTCAGCAAAAGTCAAAAATGTTTCTAAACCTTTAAACATTATTGAAGATTGTTTATATTTTTAGGAAGATATAATCATTCTGGAAGCAAATGGCGCTTAATGTAATTGAAAATTAGAAGCTTTGTGGTTCTTGAATGTTTCATTCCGTCTTACCATCACGTGACAGTACATCATTTCTTTTGAAGGTTTTTATTTTATTTTTTTACGTAGGGCATTCTAAAAAACAGGTAAAACTAAAAACTGAAATATGAATAGCTGACACATGCTACGAACGCGGTTGTATGTTTAAAGCGTCCTTATATGTAATAAATATTTGTTATTTATGTTCATAATAAATAGATATTTTTCACGTGCTTCTTATTCTATCAATTATGCTTCATATCCATAAAGAGGTAATCATTTCTAATGATTTCACTTTGCTTACAAAATGCCTAAGTTGAATTTTTAAGCCTCTTTTGGTCATGCGATTTCAATCTGAACTTAACTAGAGTGGTTCCCAAAAATTAAGGAAAAATCATGAAAATAGGAGCAAATAATTAAAAAGTAAGACAGTCTGTACAGTATTAGAATATGTTGTGAAATACGAGCTGATGAGTAAACTGCAGTAGTAAATTATTGGCCCTACAACTAAAGTGCGTCATATGCGAGGAGCATAAAATTGCATGTTTCGGAGCAAGCCTGCAAATTTTACTGTGAAAGTGAGATAAGAAACCTGGGCAATTCGTAATAATGACCCTAAAGCAAAGAACCTCTATGTAAAGAAGGAAAGGCTCCATAGACGTAATGTAAACCACTTTGTCTGCAACGCCGCTACAAAGAAAAGGGAATATTTGCCAAGGGATTTGGCGACGGAATCTGTTGGCGAGAATTTCCCCTCTGTGATGTGCCGGTTCCTTGGTACCTAGTCGACATTTTCCCCCTCCGCGACGTGTATAGGAAATTGAGGAAAACGGGTAAAGATGAATCGTTCTTTGACTTGTCGCGATAATTTAAACTCGGAAATGATGAAATATTAGGTGAAGTTTCACTTTCACTGGCTGTTGAACTTCCATTGTCCATATCGCTACTTGAAACCAAAGAACCTATTCTTTGTTTAAACTCTTGCTAAACGTAACGGTCGAACCTGTCTAAACCAACTTCGACATTCAGCTTCGAGCTTTGGCGCTTTTTGGCGACAGATATTTCATGCAGGCGCAGTTGTTTCCCTTTTCGTTGGAAGGGAGCCACTTCTGCTTCTGCGAAGTTTTCCTTCTTAACAGTACATATTCTTTGCCTCAAGTATCATCTGTGCGAAGAACTGCGTTGGAGGGCTTTTTTGAGAACAGAGGTAGGACAAAGTAAGATAGATGTGGCCAGATAGCTAAATACAGGGTGGTTCTAATTAAAGTGATCCTATTCGAACCCCTGTAGAATCAGTTCTGCCTGTCGGAGTTTGATAAAACTTGGTATACGCGTTATGTGGATTATGAGAAAAAGATTTCTGCAATAAAAAATAGTTCAACTTTTGATCATCAGATGTCAATTTTCAAAAACTTCCTTTTGCAAATTAGTCAAACCTATAAACAGACTTGCAGTCAGAGCCAGAAAATCATTCTGTGTGCCTTTGCCATCGTTAATCATACCCTTACAGAAGAAAGATCGAGCTTTACTGATAAAACTGTTTTATTAGATTTATGCCTTTTGTTTATAAATAAATAAATAAAATAAAATATTCAGCTCTTTGCTTAATTGGAAAAAGAATAATACAAAAATTGTGAAAAAAAAAGTCTCCACACGGGAAGTCGAACCCACGATCATCGCGTTACTCTTACCGCCGCGCCAACCACCGCTTGGCAAACGCTCTAACGCAAATGTACTATGCGGTGCGAGAGCAGCGTGAAAATTTTTATTTTCTAAACGCTTGGCTATCTGAAATTCCCACTTCGGATACATTTACTTTTAGCCAAGCCCTGCATGCCCTATAAGTTTGAGCGAAATCGGTGATGATGAGTAGGGAATGTCCCCTTGTAAGACTGACAAGGTGTCGTAATTTTACTTGTCCTCGGGAGTTTCGACTTGATCATAGTGTGTGGCTCACTTTTGCGAAAACAAGCGCTGCGTTCTTTCGAACGTTACATTTATTTTATGCCGTTATATATATTTACATTAATAAACCAACCTAATCTGCCATGCAGTTTACTAAACAGAAATCATGAAAGAGACAAACTGATAAGACACTTTCAACCATTTTCCGAATTACAATATCTGAAATATTAATAAATTTCAATGCGCTAGTAAGAGATTTTAGAAAACCCTTTGGTTCATAAGAAGCGTTCATTTTAAATCCTTTTTAAAATAAATTATTCTGCTGCAAATGAGATGTATCACCACTGGCATCTAAACAAAGTTACAGTTCTTGAGGACATCTACATTTATAGTCACGCATACAATTAAAGAACTTTTAAAAGATGCTAATTTGTTCTAAGAGATCCTACACGATTTGGCAGGTTCTCGATTTGTTTTAATTGTCTGCTATTTTTTGACTTAATGTCAATAGGCAGACATACACCTCCTTCGAAATACATGCAAAAGGTACCTTTGTGGACAATTTTCTGAGGGAAACTGGGTTCATATTAACGTTACGCAGGAAGAAAAGCACGAAAATCAGACATTGAGCCTGTCCTTTCGCCTCACATCACATCGAAAGCATATTGAACTCTCAGTATTCGAAGTCTTAATCACTCGGTCACTTTGTAAAGTTTTAGTTAAACTAACAAAGTTTTATTTTAATTTAAATCTTTCTATCTCTTCGTTTCAACTTCCCGTTATAAGAAGCACGCGTTTTCAGCTTATGCTAATTTGAAGTGGAGCCAAGTGCTATTTAAACTATAGGTAGAAACCTCTCAGTGTGAGAAAGCTTTTAGTCTCAGATCATGGTCATTCTGTTCGACGTTCGCCTGACCAGCTAGCAGTTAAAATTCTAAGCCATAGTGCTTGCTTATTGAAATAAATCCAAGTGCGCTAGTATTAGTAATTCTTGCTACGCACCATTTAGTTACAGGCCAACTCCGCGTATAGCTCTGTGAGCAAAGATTAATTTAATTTCTGTTTAGCTTTAGTTTAAATTTAGCTGATTGTTCATTTTAGACCCAAGTGTGGTCTTTTACTTTCTGTATCCCTCCCGAGTTGGGAAGTGATTTATAAATAATATTGATTTAATAAAAGAGGATTTTAAATCCCTTCCAAGTGCAGTTATTCTACCACTTAATCACAGTATCTACAACCAGAACATAGCTGCATTCAGCTCCCTGTTCCAGATCAGGACTTAAGGACTTTAAGGTGTTTCACAAAGATGTTTGCCAAGACTACGCACAGAACACTCAGTCCTGCAACTTATGGGACTCCACGCAGAGGAATAAAATTAAAATACTCATTAAAACGGAATGATCTGAGCTCCAGCTCTATATATTAACTTCCTACCCTAACGATCATACCAACTGGTAATTAGGCAAATCACAATGATTACCGACAACAGACCGATCTTTATATAGCACTCCATTTGGTAAAAGAATTATGCAATGTGTTGCTCATGTTATTCATCTGTTGAATACATAGTATCTTATAGGTAGCCTTGAAATGCATTTACGCGCGATATATAAAAGTCTCTTTGCAATTTTCGGCAATCAGAATGCATTTGTAACATGAAAACGTATAAGATTTTGAATTTAGATGGTATTTGTTTTCAGCAGTATTCTGGCGATTAACCTGTCGACTAATTCGGGATTCATTGGTAGACTAAGAAAGTGTTCCACGAAGGCATCTTCCTCTCAGACAGAGCGCGCTCGTGTGTTTTGCAATATTCATAGAAACTGAAAATTCCGATGCATGTTCGAATCTACGACATCCATTATAGATGGGACGGTAAAACTGCATATTACGGGCCAGGTTGGCGCGTTTACGAAAAGTCGCCAAATCGGTTATTTTCGCGCGTTTTAGAAAATCACTAACTCATCATATCGCAATATTAGACGGTTGCGAATTTGAATGTAAACATGCAAAAAATTTATCATGTAAACGTGCAAAAATATCTAAAACAGCAATTCAAGAAAAACAACGATAAAGTATTTGAAATTTAATAACTATATATTTTATGGGATCAGCAATATTAAAACTTTACATAATATCATATACCATTTTTAAGACAGTAGCAAAATGGAATAAAACGTTTTAGAACGAAATTTAAGAAATTGTAATAAGCAGTAAATGAGCAATAAAAGATTGGAAAGCATTGATTCATATTTAAGCTAAAGCAACAACAAAAAAAAATACAGAAGAAAAAGGAATATAAAATTCAAAATTCGATCTACTGAAACATGAGCAATAGTATAGTAAAAAAACAAAAAGTGGTTAAACAATTTTAACTACGTAATTTATATTTTTACAATAAATATTTATTTATAATAAACAGTAGTAACTCACATTTGTTTATATCCACCCTAAAATGTAACAATACAATGGAGATGAAATTCAATTTGGCGCGCTCATTTCAACCACGTGCTTAACCACATACGAAATGGACACACACTTCCATTCACACTAATCTGCCGCATCTTTCCTTTCAACTAATTTCATATTATTTTTACACTTAGGACAGTCGTACATATTCGCAATCAAACCATAATTCATGCACCATTCTATCACACATCTTTAGCCCTTATCTTGCAACCGAATCAAATAAGTAAAATCCACAGGTTCAACTCTTTTTACGCCAGCCATTTTGCTCACACAATCTACTAAAAGCGCAGCGACATGACGAAAGCCCGTTAAAATACTATAAACTATAACCTTAAACCCTAACGATTTTTATGACGCCAAGAGGTTACCAGAATTGGCGGGATTTCGCTTCATTTGGCGACTGGCCCCTAATCTGCACTCTAGGCAATGGGACAAACCAGGAAAACGCTCTATGTAGTTAACCGCTCTCCTGAGATCGAACCCAATTCGAACATTCAGTAACCATCGGCTGTAAAAACACGGGCTGCATCTTTCAGAAAAAACTGCAAATATTTATACAAGTTAAACAGAAAAATTGCATTTCAAGGGTATCAGCTCTTTGACGATGCGCTGGCGCCTGACATGTAAGAATGAAATAAATAAACACAGTCTTAAGTAAGTAATGCATCATTTCGAAATAAATAGGGAAAAATAGTGACGAATCGGCCCGTAAACAAAGTTTTGAAAAGTACCTGTCTGCGTCTGACAAAAAGACTAGATGGCGCTGGAGGAGATAAGAGATAAATGTTACGTACTTGGAAACTGCCTTATCTGGATTTACTGTGATATCAGAACGGTATCAGAAAACGAAAGCAGTGAAGGGGTGTAATTTTAACATATACAGTGGAGCGTTCTATTTAACTGTATACCATCAAACAGAAAATATTTAAGAAATGGAAAGAAACGATCTACCAGGTATGTTTCCTTTTACATAATTCTGGACGGGTATTAGAAACGGAAAAGACGTGATTAGAAAAATGCATTTATAGAAGGTAGATTATTTTTAGGTCAATTTTGCCAAAGCCTTCCGTTACAACGGTTCCATTTTGGTTCTAAATTTAAAGTAACGACCGATGGAAACTTGCCTTCTACTTTTATCCTAAAGAACTATGTCTTTGCCCATAATTTCGAATATGAATAGAAACTTGTTACATTGAAATTAATATTCATATAGAATAATTTGAGAAATTACCCTTCTTCTTGTTGGACATGTGTAAATAACTCTGACAGATGTTATTTAATCTTCGTCATGTAGTCCTTCTGCTCTATCTTTAGCATGAATATTTAGTTATATTTTCATCAATGTTAAATGGATATGGTAGAAGCAGGAAACTGTGACGAATGTTAGTTTCGAGTACTGATGCTTCTTTTCAATGAATTCTCCATTAAGAATGGTAAAAAATGATTGATGGAATTCGAATCGAGTACTGCCAGTGCAAATTCAAAAATAAATGAAATACCAAAAAAAAAATTGGAAGTAAATTAATGAAGAATAGCATTTACATTTAAATTTATGCCCTTGACTATTAGGCGTTGAGTTTTTGTGTCTTAAAAGATAAAACAAAAATCACAAAGTATATTATGTGAAAATAAAAAGAAAAATATGTGGCATTAAAACAATTATTCGAAGATCGGACCCGATATTTTGTGTCTTTGCTCTTTACTTCTTCTAAAACAGAGATTTCGGCGTTTCAATGCTATTTTACGACTGCGCATTTCTCGCTGCATAAGAACCTATAGTTGCCGAACGGTAACGTCGCTGAACACTGGTACTTCAGTCGGAAGCTCGAATGACCCGCACGGGCTGGGTGTATGGAGTTTTCCCCATATTGTAACGTCCATACGAGCCAGGTTCCCTTAAAATTCCTCCACGAAAGCATCCTTCCTTTTAGGCAGTGCTCTTCCGTAATAACATAAACCAAACCAAATCTCTCTTCATAAGACTTGTAATGTACTATAAATTCATTTTTCTTCTAAAAACTGAATAATTTGGATTTCAACTCTTACATTATTTCAAAATAACATATTAACTTTAAACTTCGCAAATAAGTTGAAATCGCACAAATGTAAGGAGTCAAACAGTTTTTAAAAGTACATGTTCAACGTACATTCACTCGTTTTCATCTGGCATGGCAATTCAGTCGCTAGAGGTTACACGGCCAAAACTTGAGATCGTAACGGCGGTTTTATTAACTACTGCTATTTTTAAAAAAAATTCGTTTCGCTAATTTCTATAATAAATATGGGCTAAGCGGTAAAAAAGTAACGTAGAAAAATGCCAGAAATTCAGAGAGAGCCCTTCGTACGTGTACAAGCGCAGAAAATATATATAATTTTCTTTGATTCTTTGAAACATTTCTTAAATTTCAGAAATACAGCTTATTACAGAAATGTATAAAGATTTTAATTTCTATCTCGTTGCGATTACACCACCCAACATTTGAAAAAAAGGAAAACGGTTTTGGAAAATAGATTCATTGCAAAGACATTAAGTTACTTGATGTACACATTGCATTCTAATTTGTAAAAGTTGAGTTGTCGAAACAGAATCATATGATAGCTAAAAATTTTAAAAAAATGTTACAAAAAGAAAAAAAGAACTACTTAATTCAAATAATTTAGATTTCTTTATAATTATGGAAAAATTGGTAAAAATCAGAAACCTAGTTTATTCATCTTCAAAGAGCTATAAATAAATAAGAAATAATAGATAATTAAAATAAAAAAGAAACAGACGAAAGGTAATAATAACAATTCTAAAAGAATTTAGATTTTAACAATCATTAAAAAGGCCCCTTTCAAATGTTAATATTGTTTATCAGTAGAGATTACCAACAGACAGCGGTGTTCTAGGTGGAACAGCGAAACATTTTATAGGATATTAGATGAATATGGGTTTACGTTAAAATGGAGAGATTTTATTCCTTCTGTGCACGCACACAAAAGGGGAAAAATGAAATAAAGTCTAAAATGAAAGTCTAAAAAGTATATAAGGCTTCTTATTTAATGTTTAATATATGCATATTTGTTTTTAATACTTTTATTTAAATATTTAATGTTTGCGGGTTAGACGTATCCTAAATTAAATGCATTTTTACTGAAATCGATCAGATTTAAAAATTAAGAAAAACGCTATTTTTAAGATCTGTATCTATTGCATTTAAATACACTCCTCCATATTGAAAATGCAACACCAAGAAGGAGTGGTCAGAAATTTATGCAAATTTTAAAGTAGACGCACGTCACTGAGCTATGCGAATGATGTGAAATGCGCAGCTCTCCTATGCACATGAAGTAAGTTATAAGGGAAGGAACGTGTAGAATGGGCAATATTCGTGTCGTTATTTCTGCCAGACGAATTATCGAAGAAAGTTGGTTTTTGTCCCGGAGGATACGTGTAATAGGAGAGAATGCCAGGCCGCCGTCAACGAAGGCACTTCCAGCAATTAGACGATTTTACGAAGGGTATGGTGATCGGACTGAGAAGAGCGGGTTGGTCCTTACGTCAAATCGCAGCTGATACCCACATGGATGGGAGCACGGTGCATCGGCTATGGCGAACATGGTTGGAACAAGGGAATGTGGGAAGAAGGACGGTTGCAGGTGCAGCCAGAGTGACGTCAGCAAGCGTGGATCGACGCATCCGCCGACAAGCTGTGGCGGTCCCGCAAGTCACTTGTACCGCGATTCTGCAGCATGTGCAAGATACCCTGGATGTTCCCGTGTCGACCAGAACCATATATAAGAGGAATGCAAAATTAAATTAACGCATTCTAAAGCGAAATGAAATAAAAGCTGCATTAATTTTATACGCAGTTCTTGCTGTCAAATTGATACTAAATGCACTGCAACTTTTATATTTTGTATGAACTATGTCATGATTTTTGTTCCTTAATTTCCTTTGCAAAGTATTTTACCTTTTTAGGAGACAAAACGTTTAATGCGGCTGATGACCTTAAGACCTCATTGTCTCGCCTTTTACAAAAAACATTGCTTACAGACGTGGAATTCCGTGTAGTTGTTGGAACATCAGCCAAAGTTTTTCCTGCGCACAAACTCATCCTTGCCTGCAGAAGTCCTATTCTAGCTGACAGGTTCTACAAGGAAAAGGATACTTCCGTCATTTTTGAATATGATGTCGGACCTTTAGGCATCGAACAAATGATTAGGTAAAATTAATTTAATTTTCGTTTCAGAAACATTCGTGCAAATCATTTACAAGTAAATATGCAATTTTAAATAAAATTTAAATTTTAGAACTAGGCAAACCTAAACCTTGTTTAGAACTAGCTTAAAAGAAGTGATTATCCAGTTCTTTTGTGCATTTGATATTTGAATGATCATAACGGTGAACAAGATATTTTAACTTGGCCGTGTGTTAGGTTACTAAAAAACAGTTGAATTACTAGCTTTAGCTTCATAATTAAATTATTAATCTGTGTCAATGGTTTTGATAAGATGTGGTGCAAGAGAAAATTAGAGCACGTGTAGCATATGTGATTGAAACAGTAGCAAATGGTCGAATAATTTACACTGGCTTCCAAACGGCTAGCTAGTAATACCAACTGGTAATTTTCTATAACCTAGTTGAATATAAGTCACTGAAAATTGCTGAGGAGGCAGATGGCTGTTCGAAAGTACCCTAGGTTAGAGCCAATCACGACTCACTATCTGAACATAAGCTAATTAGGCAATTACTGTTGATGTCATCATCCTGAAGGGATTGAGAACGTTCATTTAATTGCTGTTCAAGTAGGTTATAATTTTCATTTTTTTGATAAATTTTGGTGATATTTGTGTTTCGATGGTTAACAAAAGACGTGTAGAAGTAGAACTGATGTGTAAATGTTCAACGCCCTCGCCACGACTCTAACCCGAATATCTGGAATGCGCGTCGAATGCGTTTGACGTTACAGTACGAAGGCATGCTGAAAAGAAGGAGATAATTGCTTGTAAACGAATGGCAGATAACCAGTTCTAACAAGCTGTCGGACGTATTGAAGCAAAACCGTCAATCATAGATGTCGCTTGTCTCTTTGGCGTTTATTACTCGGCTATTATTATTCGGAAGCAGTTTCAGATAATGGTTGTCCGGAGACTTGTACCCGATCGAACAATAATTACCACCACTTATGAAAACTGCAATGTCGCTATAGTCGCCAAATGGTTTCGATGAGCGACCTCCACTGTTGTTCCATCCATGATCCAACCATCGCCTGATAAGAAAATACTTTTCAATACTGTGCTACTGACAGATTGACATGGAGTAACCCAAAGTATAAAGTATTTGTGTTCCACTACCTACCCATTCGAAAGGACAAGACTAAATCGGTACCATCAATATCTCAATTGGATTGTTCCAGTCTGGCCCAACGTCCTTTACACGAGCGAATTCAGAATCAGATCTATAAGAGTGTAAGGGTCTGGAGACATTGAAGTACAGGAATCAGATGCAAAACATCATCGAACATCATTCGTTCATAAATGACATAGTTTGGATGATAATTTTGATTGGATATCGTATCCAACTGACCATCTTTAATGACGGTTCTGTGACGGGCTGCGCGGTATCGAAAAGAAGCCCTAACAGCAGTTGGTTTCTGATTTCTCTTGCATAGATTATAATGTCCGTTCCCATCGAGCTAACATCGTTAATGGCTATCTGTAGAGTGAGGACATTTTTCTCATGAAGTGTCTGCAGTATTCCCCCGACATTAATCTCATTGAAAATCTTTGAGACGCCGTCTCTGCAAGTTTATATATTCCAGCCAGCCTCATACAGGCCTGATGGAGGAATGAACATTGCTGGCATCTGCGATGGCTGACCGCCTCATTGAAAATACCAACAATCGCAGTACAGGTTGCGTGAACGTCCCGGGCGGTCGCATAGGTCATTACGATCAGTTTGACTGAGGAATGACCATTGGGGGCATTTCGATGGAGGAACATCTCACTGAAAGCATGGACAAGCCCAGGAACGGTTACATGGTAGGTCCTGGGGGGTCACTTAGGTTATTACTATTAGTTGGACTGTTTTAGTGTAAAACATACATTTATTAAGGACCCAAATCTGACATGAAAACTAAATTTCTTTACTCTTGGTACAAAAATGCTTATTTTTCGTGATGCGTATAGACCTTTGACACTTTCAGGTGCAATTACGCGTTCATTAAAGCTTTATTGTTCCACTTTTGTTGATTTTTCTGTCGCGTGTTCAACTTTCGGAAGCCAGTGTGTATTTCGGCGAATCTGCGGTACACTGATGTAAGTAATGCAAAAATACATGAAGGTACCTCGAAATTTAAAAATTGCGTTACTTTCGGATTTAGTTACAATAACGCTTATCAGACGCTACTTGTGCAATGTGTGAAGTAATTTCAGAATCAATAGCAAATAACACCAGGAATTATTGAATTTTATACCAACAACAAATGAAGAGCTAAGAATTATTGAATTTCATACCGACAACAAATTAAGAACTGATCTTAAAATTCCGAGATTATGTGTCGTGAAAGATTATTGTGCCAAAAAGTTGAGTGGCTAACAAAGTATCTGCAGTTCCAATTGTTATCATGCCAGCTAGTGAAAAGTCTTTACAAAACAGCAATTGTTTTTAAATATTCTTGCGGTTTCTAAAATAGCGTACCATTTTATAATACCTTTCGCAGTGTAATCGGATCTGCAAGGTACTTTTCAAACTAAAAATAAGTATACGTTTTTTAAAAAATTAAAAAGAAAAATAAAAAAGTGAATGTTTTCAGATTTTATGTTGCGCCCAAAATGGCTTTTTTAACGTTTTGTCTATTACCTTTATTTATTAAATATTATGTACTTCGCACCCAAGCCATAAAATTCAATTCAACGGTAATACCGCAAAATAATTTTTAAAAAGTATATCTTTAGAATTTCCGATACACAGTATGGTGTGCTGAAATAAAAATGACTTTTTGTTTTCATGCAGTTTTGCTACTGCTCGCTTTGAAATCGTTGCCTTTCTTAATCAAAAACTCATAAATGCTTTGCAAAATATGAAACAGATAATGCACCAAATATCAAATTCCAGTTTTTTAGGTGTTCCCATTTGTGTGGAGGATTATGTTATTAAATTTTAATAGCTCTAGCTGCCGTTGTTTTATCACAGTGCCAGAAATATACGTAACTACTTACATGAAGATTTCTCATAATTAAATTTTTTTAATATAATACGGGGGATAATATTCGGTGGCAACAGTTTGGAAAAGGAAACACCGTTTATAGTGAAACGTCACAAAATTTCAAAACGAAATTAACAGCCCTTGTAACGATCTTTGGGCTAATAATTTGACCCCGGAATTTTATGTATTTTCGAGATTACTGCGATTACCCACTGTAAATTTATGGCAACAAAGATCTATTAAATATTTATTGAATTTTATCAACCTGTTTTTATGTTAAAATTCACGAAAGCTTTAGTATGTCAGGACTGGGTGTTCGGTGCATATTCTTGGCACACATCTTCGTGTAAATCATAAGTCCTGATCTTGAACAGGGAGCTGATTGCAGCTATGTTCTGTGGTAGGAAACTGTGATTAAGTATGTAGAAGAACTGCACTTCAGAGGGATTTAAAATCCTCTTTTATTAAACCACAAATTATATACAGCCACTTCCCAACTCGGGAGGGATACAGAAAATAATGACCGCCACTTGGGTCTAAACTGAACCATCAGATAATTTAAACTAAAGCTAATTAGAAATTAAGTAGTCGTTGCTCACAGAGCTATAAACGCGAGGTTGTCTTCTTGCTAAAGGGTCTAACGCACTTGGAATTACTTCAATAAGTAATAGCGTAACAGCGCTACGGCTTAGAATTTAAATACTAGCTGGTCAGGCGAACGTCGAATAGAGTAACAGTGGTCTGAGACTAAAAGCTCTCTCACACTGAGAGGTTCCTACCTCTCGTTTAAGTAGAACTTGGCTCCACTCCAAATTAGCATAAAGCTGAAACGCGCGCTTATTCTAACGGGAAGTTGAAATGAGAACAGATATAAAAAGGCAAATTAAAGTAAAACTTTGTTAGTTTAACTAAAACCTTACAAGTAAGACATGCCAGTTTCAAAACGTTTGCCATTTTTGGTTAAATCTAAGAAAGAGAGAAACGTGTAACCACATTTGTAGTAATTTGATGGGCAGATAACGAATGATATTGAGTTTGCAGCAGTTCATTCACAGTTTCGAAAAATGTAGTAACACTAATTAACATGTTAGTAAATTTTAAACTGAATTTTAATATGTGGAACCTACATTAAAAATATTAAACGCAATTCTACATTAGCAACACAAACTATGTACAAACATTTAAACACACTTTGCACAAAAAAAAAAAAAAATTCAGACAGTTCTATATCTCCCGTTCTACTGGGCTGACTGACGAGATTTAACTTGCGTTTTCCTGTCTCGAGAGCGTAACTTCGAATACATTGCAGATGTATATATGGCATTGTTCCAACATAAGTATTTTGATACAAAATCGGACATTTTCTGAACTGTCATATCGATGTTTTTCCATATTTCTCTTCTACGACTGAAATTATGCCAAAGCGTCATGTTTTGTAAAAATCGCAGGAGTACTTTTTGAAATATTATCTCTCAAAATTTTATCTTATCATTATTAACTACAATTTAGTACAAATTTACTAATACAGAGGCTGTTCGCACATTTTTTAGACGATTTTGGTAACCGGTAATAAAAAATCGTTTGCTGCAAAAGAAGTAATTGCAATTGTACTATGTTTTTCAAAGTCAAAATTATCGTCTGTGGCTTGAATGTTTTGTTTTTATTCAAAATGGCGAATTTAACAAAGCAGTGTTTCGAAGGCTACATTGACGCTCTTTCCGAAGCGAAAAATGCATACTCCGTTATACAAAAACGATGCGAGAGTCATGGTTTTGTGATATCTAAAGCGTCGATTGGTAATATCATCAACAAGAAAGGAAAAAAAACGTCAAATTGGAGCCTCGAATGAGACAAAAATTCCAAACAAGTATCCAAGGAAAAAACGGACATCTTCGACTACTTCAAAGGTACGTTGTTTAATATTAAAAGAAAATCCCCCTAGTTAAAGGACAGTCGCAAAATCATTAAAATGCTCGGTGTCCACTGTAAACAAAACGATAAACGTTGATTTAAATCTTAAGAAAGCGAAAAAACGCAATGTGCATAGTCTTCTTCCGAAGCATATCGCTCGACGCAGGACACGATGCAGAATTCTATATGAGAAACACTTATCCAAAGAAAAATGGAAAACAATTGTCACAATAGATGAAGCATGGGCGTATTTAAATGATTGTAACAAAAAAAGAGCCATTTATTATCATAAAAGGGGAGAAAAAGTTTAAGTACAGGGTTCAAAGAATCGAAAGAAAGTTTTTTCTAAGGGATTCATGATTGTGGCTGGTTTTTCTTATAATGGCAAGTTAAAAATAAAGAGAGTGCAAAAAAAAGTCAAGATTAACTCCAAATACTATGAGCAACATATTTTATCGCCAATTTTTCTAAACGAAATAACATCGCTTTACCCACAGGCCATCCATCTGTGAGACTCCATCAGGACAAAGCTAGCAGTCACACATCAAAATCCACCGTAAATTTCCTAAAAGAAATGGAACAAAAACTGGTATCGAGGCCATACCCTTCACCGATATCCCTACTAAATCTCCCGATGTGTCACCTATGGATTTTTGCGCTTTCGGGCTTTTAAAAACTGCATTATCCAAACGTTGTCCCAAAACCCTAACAGGACTCCGGAAAGCTGTTCGGGAGCAATGGGATAGAATACCTCTTCTGACACTTCAAAATGCATTATTATCCTGGAAATTGCGGTGTCTAAAGATAGTTCAGAATAAGGGGTGCCAAATAGAACATTTAAAACACAAGAATTTTATGTACGAGGGTTGGAACTTTAATAGTGGCAACTATTTATTTACAAGGAATACAAAAGTGATTCATGTCACCATGTTTTACAGTCCTTCAATATAGTCGCCAGCATTGTATACAACCCGTTTCCAACGATGTGGAAGTCGCAGAATATCTGTAGCAGCGCCTGATTTGTTGATAGTTTGCATGGACCGGTCTACTGCCGCAAGAATCTTAGGAACAGTTTGGAAGCGAGTGCCACGAAGTGGTTCCTTCATCTTAGGAATTAAGTCATAGTCACAAGGGCTTAGATTTGGGGAGTATGGTGGATGGTAAAGCACTTCCCAGCCCCATCGCTTGAACAAATCAGTCACAGCTTGCGCTGCGTGCGGCCGAGCATTGTCATGCAAAATGAGAGGGGCGTTTTGCAGAAAGTGTGGCCGGCAACAGCTTGCAGGTCTGACACTCGGACGACCTGGCCGCAGCATGTCTGCCACGTTTTGGCGTCCTTCATTGAATGCTTTCACCCATCTTGCTACGGTTCTGTAAAGCAATGCAGATTTCCCGCAAGCTTCTTGAAGCCCTTGATGACACTGTCGTGTTGTACGACCTCTGGCACATTCAATTTTTATCCAACATCGTTGTTCTTGTTTTGAAAACATCCTGACAACACTTACTTTAGACCGCGAGCTAATACAAGGATCCGTTCTTCGCGTCACTCCGCATGCGCATGACGTAGGCAGGACGAGTCTTTTTGCGGAGATGTAAAGTAGGTATCTAGTTCACGTGTGGTATACGCGATATTCTTTGGTTTTGTTGCGTAGCGTGTTTTCAGCTGTGTTGCCACTATTAAAGTTCCAACCCTCGTAATTTAGTTTTGTGAATACAATATACCTCGTCTAAAAAATGTGCGAACAGCCTCTGTACCGCTTTTGTTCATTAAGTTAATTTTATACCTTCTTTTCTAATTAAAATTTAGGTTCAATTCAAATAAATTTCGCAGCTATTTTTCTGATTAGTTTTTTAAATTTGTATTTTTTAGTAATTTTTATAAATTTTTCGAAAATATTTTTGAATTATAACCTATAAAATGTTAACCATTACGTCAAAGCAGATGTACTTCTAAGCATGCCTGCAAACTCTGACAGCATTTTATTCAAAATTTCTCAATATATATGCATGTTTATATAATGGCGCTTTCGGAAGTTCGGGCAAATTTGTTACAAGCCGCAATAACAGGTAAGTGTGGTTTAAATTAGCTGAAAGAATGAAAGGTGCGTATTTTTTGTCCGTCGTGCGCAATGAAAGGGACAGGAAAATCGGTTGCCAGAAATTAAGAATTTCGCCAAGTGGCGCAAGATAAATGTTTAAATTTCTCGGAAAGTTTCACACCAAGTTTTACAAAATTTAATATTCGGTCATAATTTGAGTCGTAGAATGGATAAATGGAATAAATAGATTTGTCTTTTCAGTAACGGCCCGATTTTTAAGTCAGAATAATTATGTTACAACAGATCTTCATATAAAGCTAATTTGCATCCGAGCCATGAAAAACGTAAGTTGAATTTCGTCCATCGGACCAGTAAAACGAGAGATGCAAAATAGTCCTTTTTTTCCACAGTGTACTCCTTAAACTTCATATTCTGAATGAAGTTTGAGTCATGAATATAATTAGTAAATTATGCTCTAAAGCCATACTTTAAACACTTCCGTTACAATTGTATTTATTGAATTTGTGTAAACATGTATAATAATACTTAAAAAACACCGTTTACGCTTTTTTGCAGATATATTTATTTGGATAACATTGACAGTTATTCTGCATTTGCTCTCAAACAAGGGCTCGAAGCCTCGTTGAAATACAGCATAAAATCTCTAGAAAACCTCTGCATCTCCTACCTTATGAACTTGGAGGTCACCGGAGATAATGTATACGAAGTACTGGATGCTGCGAACAGAGTAAAACATAACGGAATTCTTCAGAGATGCCTGGAAATTCTCAAGAGTGATACTGAAACTGTGTTGAATTCTTTCGCTTTAAGACATGCAAGTTTGAATACTCTGGTTCTTATATTTCAGTTGCGGGAATTAAATATTGAAAGTGAAGTTCGGCTGCTCGAAGCTGCCATTATGTGGTATCAGCACAACCGAAGCAGTTCTTCGAGGGATAAACTATTGTCATGCATAGACATAATGGCTTTAGATGTCGATGAATTTTTAGCACTCATCGAAAAGTTTCCAACCTTTTTTACCGACAGTGAAATTGTCAGCATTCTTTCAAATATTCGACATTTCGGATCGCGAGATTTGCCGGCATTTTGCGTAACTCATAACACCAAAAGGAAATTTTTGAAACCTAAATGTAAAACTAACGTGATTTCTAACCTCGGAGTTAGTAACAGTTCTACGCAGACATCCGTTTTCAAAATGTTGGATAAAAGTACGGAAATTTCTCCCAGTGAGACACATTTCTTTCCAGATCAGAAAACTGCATCTGTGCAAACTTCATTCCATGAAACGCTAGAAAAGAGCACGGAAATTTCTGAGGAGGAGGTTTATATGTTTCGCTCAACGAAATCTATGACTACAGGAACGCAAACGACCGTAGTTTCGACATTAGATGGGACTTCGCAAATTTCGAAATCTGAGGCCTTTTTGTTTAATAGGAAACAGACAGTAGATAGAGAAATTCAAACCACATGTACTGGTCCACCAAACCGAAGTATTCAAACGTCTGATCCTATCCTGAGACGAAATCAAAACACTAAGATATCTAAAAATAATTCCGACATCTTTATGTCCAGTAAAACATACGATACAGAAGTGCAACGGACATTTGCTGCAGGAAATCAGGAAAGCAGCCCATTTCTTGATGTTGATCCCTATTATTTTTTTAAAAACGAAAATGAGAACACGCATACTTCATGGCCATCACTATCGGAGAAAGGTCACGCTGATGCAGAATGGAAAGCTTTTAGAAATGCTCGAGATGAAAGAAATCGAATTAATTTTGAAGATGAACCAAGAGATGTACTTCCTTTCTCGAAACAAAATTCAAGGAAGATTAATGATATGGTATCCACTTCCAGGAAAGAAGTCACCTCAGATAAAACGGTATGTTTGTTTATTTTATTATTTCTACTTAACATTTTTATGTTTCTTTTATTATTTCTACTTCATTGTTGTATTCTATGTACGCGCAATGGTTTAAGATAGCAACAAGTCAAGGGAGGCCTGAGCATTCACGGTTCCACATGGAAAGACGTGGAAGTTTGTGTGTCCACCCAAAGAGATACCACCCCAGACACAGACACTGCTTCCTCACTATACATGTTTTTCACAGATGTTTAATGAATCATAACGGGTTGCGGGTTCTATCGAAATCAAATAATGCATACTTTCTCTTTGGAGGCTAAACCTGGACTCATCCGTAAAGAAAACAGTTGATGACCAATTGATAAACCGTCCAGTGGGCATATTGACGTGCCCACTTCAAATGTTCTCTTCTATGATGTGACACAAACGACACGTAAATTGTTGGTGGCCTGACGTGCAGACCTTCTTCATGAAATCTTCGACGGACGATTGACGTGGATACCAGTTGAGAGAGAGTCTGAGTTGCGGCTTTATAACTTCGTACCCATAACAACAAATATCTGTCATTGGCGTTCGACATAGTGGTTGGCTGTCTTTGGCCGAATCTGTGGTTCCAAATTGTTGCCAAAGTCTATGAACCAGACAAGAACAGACATTTAGCCCTACGGGCAAACGATGCCTGGAGGTTATTATTACAAGTTGGCTATTCAACGTTTCTTAAATCAGTATCACAAATTTTCCTGAAATCGTACAAGGAAATTTGCAGGCTTGCTCTCGAACATACAAATTTATGCTCATCGAATATGAGGCATTTTAATCGCGGCGCCACTAATTTGCATATTTTAGTTTTACTCAGAAACCGTCCTCGAAGATGCCGCATTCTGATGGCAGCGCCACTAATTTTCATATTGTAGATTTATTCAGGAACCTTTATTTGGCAACATATTCAAATTTTATACGGATTGGCTTATTTTTTAATGAATTATCTCTATTTTTGCGATTTTTTTTTTAATTTTGGGAAATCAGTATACTTCCGGTATATTAGAGAGAACCCGCGAAGTTTCCTTCAATTTGTTTCTAAAATTTTATTACAGGATTTACAATGCTAATACAATAATTTTTATTTTGTATGTTCTACAACAAATATTTATTTATTTATTTTTAACTAGTCATCTGATTTCGACCCAGTTAACAGGATTCGAATTGACCTCATTGGAGAACCTAGGAACAAAGAGGAATTGAGTAAGTTATTCCATTATTGTTCCACATTAATTTCATCGAACAGAAGTTTACATTGGCCTAATTTATAATTTAAAATTTATCATGGCACAACTGTATATTTACTGAAATATTAAGAAGCATATTTACTATGATTTTCGATGGATTGTTAAATGTAGAAATCTGTTTATTAAAAATTGTTTGTAATGGAAACCCTGCTAGCAGCATACCAGTTAAAATTTCTGGAGGGTACGTTTGATTTTCCTAGTTCATTAACAAAACAATGGCTTCAATAGAAAACTCTAATCAAGTTGATTATTGCATAACTTGAGTCAAATTATAACGTCTCCATCCACAAGCTTCAAAGGCTCCTTTAAATTTTCACAGTTTCGATGATTTTACCTAGCTATCAACCTCAGCTGCTAATTACAAATGAACGAGATAAGATACAGTGAAAAAATAAGATAAGAATGGGTAGGCAGGAGTTAAGGTACTGATGCCATCTGTTGATGAAACAAGAAAACTAAAACATTGTTTCCTAGAAGGCTGATTAGGAATTAGGGCCGTTAACTAGAACAGAAAAATTTTCTTGAATATGAAACACCTCTAGAATATCTAATTCACCAGTGGAAGATGTTTTTTGAATAATTTTGGCTGTAGAAAAAGGGAAAGTGAGATATTCGGAACAACAATGCTGGGCAACAGAGGACTTTGTAAGGTTTTAGTTAAACTAACAAAGTTTTATTTTAATTTTCTCTTTTCTATCCCTTCTCATTTCAACTTCCCGTTAGAATAAGCGCGCGTTTCAGCTTTATGCTAATTTGAAGTGGAGCCAAGTTCTATTTAAACGAAAGGTAGAAACCTTTCAGTGTGAGAGAGCTTTTAGTCTCAGACCACTGTTACTCTATTCGACGTTCGCCTGACCAGCTAGTATTTAAATTCTAAGCCGTAGCGGTCTTACGTTATTACTTATTGAAGTAGTTCTAAGTGCGTCAGTATTAGTTAAATCTTGCTACGCACCATTTAGTTTAGAGGCCAACCTCGCGTTCATAGCTCTGTGAGCAATTTAATTTCTAACTAGCTTTAGTTTAAATTAAATTTGATTGTTCAGTTTAGATCCAAGTGGCGGTCATTATTTTCTGTATCCCTCCCGAGTTGGGAAGTGGCTGTAAATAATTGTGGTTTAATGAAAGAGGATTTTAAATCCCTCTGAAGTGTAGTTCTTCTACCAGTTATTCACAGTTTTCTACCACAGGACATAGCTGCATTCAGCTTCCTGTTCAAGATCAGGACTTCACGTTTCACGAAGATGTTTGCCAAGAATATGCACCGAACACACAATCCTGACAACTTCTGTATTTCCTTTTTCCTAATATATGCCTATGTCCTTTAGCGAGAAATTTTAAGGCTGTCTTAGTTTGACCAATGTAAATTAAACCACAGTGGCAAGGCATCCTGTTAGTACACCAGGAACTCATATCTGGAATGGGGTCCTTAAGTATGGAACTCGGAATTTTATTTATAAGAAAATAAACGATTCCAAAGTTAATTTTCTGTAAAATAAGCCTATTTTTATAGCTAATGTATAGCAAGGAAGGAACGACAACAGAATTCGTATAATCACCTAAAACAAGAGTTGGTGTGTTGAAATGAGAATTTTAACTGCTTGGTTAATAACGTTGGGTGAAAAGACCCTGCGAACAGTTCAACTGGCATTTAAATAATTGATGAACAGCCAATCTGGAGGAGCAACCTGGAAATGCATAGGAAACAAAGGAATAAAATGAAGCAAAATTTCGGTAAAACTATCAAAACTAGTTCTGCGAAAATTTGAAAATATAACTCTGAATTTTGTTGTTTGACTTCCAAATTAATAGAATTAGGTTAGTTTCTTGTTCTCGAACTTAGCCCAAGTGGAGGCTTTCTTTTAAGCTCGAGAGAGCCGTATGTTAGCATTTGT
This sequence comes from Stegodyphus mimosarum, assembly GCA_000611955.2. Lineage (NCBI taxonomy): Eukaryota > Metazoa > Arthropoda > Arachnida > Araneae > Eresidae > Stegodyphus > Stegodyphus mimosarum. Next base: position 39,219 of record KK116722.1, on the reverse strand, counting down.
TTGTGTGAATAAAAGGGTATTTTTTGAACTTATATTTTATAGTTGTAAGAAGACCAGCGAACAGTCGCTAGACACTTCCTTAAGGTTCCAGTAGACAAGGACATATAAATTAAATAGAACTTTAAAAGGTTCCCATTTCTGTTTCTAATTGGCTATGTCATCTTCGTTAGCTAAAACTCATATGATATGGATTATTCTAGAAATGACTCGGAGTAGAAAAAGTTATTGCTATTTTTAGAATAGAGAGGGCAAATACGCAAATCAAAATGACGAATTAAAGGGCTATTGCTAATTTAAATTATAAATTTTATTTGTATATTTTCATGTTATATATACATAGCGTATTCGGAAACTTAAGTACCGTTTCATTCTAGCGCCGTCGCAGCGCAGTGGTAGGCGTCCCGCGCATGCGCACTAGTATTTCTTGTTCACTGACTTTCAATTGTCGCCATTTTGGTTGCTCTATGTTGTGTTTTCAGTTTGCTGTACACATTCAAAATGTTTAAGACAATTAGTTCTTCAGCTGACTGTGAGATTCGTGCCGTGATTAAATTTTCGAACGCGAGGAATGTTAAACCGGCCGAAATTTATCGTCAAGTGACAGAAGTTTACGGTGAATACGCGATAAGTGATCGAATGGTGAGAAAGTGGGTAAGAATGTTTAATGCAGGTCGAACAAATGTCCACGCCGAGGCTCGGAGTGGTCGGCCGATGATTTGGTAAGGAAAGTTGATGAAGCAATTCGTGAGAACAGACGCTTCACAATCACAACTCTTTCAAAGGCATTCCCACAAATTTCACGTACTGTTTTTTCGAAATTGTGTCTGACCGCTTGAATTATCGCAAACTGTGTTCCCGATGGGTTCCAAAAATGCTCACTGATGTTCAAAAAACAAAGCGATTTGGTAGTGTTCTGTCATTTCTCACGCGGTACAGTGATGAGGGAGAAAGCTTTTTAAACCAAACTGTGACAGGTGATAAAACTTGAGTGTGTCATTTCACACCAGAATCGAAACAACAATCGATGGAGTGGAGACACACTCATTCTCCGAAAAAACAAAAGTTCAAAGTGACAATGTCATCGCAAAAAATCTTGTGCATTGTCTTCTGGGATAGGAAAGGCGTTCTGCTTACTGAATTTCTTCCCAAAGGTGAAACCATTAATGCGGCACGACATTGTGAGACTTTTACAAAACTAAGGCGTGCCATTCAAAACAAGCGAAGAAGAATGCTCAGTAAAGGAATTGTGTTGCTCCATGACAATGCTCGGCGCCATACTGCTGGTGTCACTCAATCGTTAATTCGACAGTTTCATTGGGAGCAGTTCGATCACCCGCCGTACAGCCCGGACTCGGCGCCGTCCGACTATTTGGTGGCAAGCGCTTTGGATCTGACGATGACACGAAAAATGCTGTGGAGTCGTGGTTATCTAAACTGGCGGGAAGTTTCTTTGACGATGGTATATAAAAACTTGTCACCCGCTATGACAGGTGTTTGATCATTGGCGGAAACTATGTTGAAAAATAGTTTAAGACATGTATTTTCATGTAAAAATAAAATTAGATTTGAAAAAATTGTTTTACTATTTTTTTTTCAAAACGGTACTTAGTTTCCGAATACGCTTCTATATCTATATATGACCAGATGATCAGAAAACAATTGTTTTAAATCTTACTTATAGAAACTTATTTTTAATAATTTACCGTAGGTGTTCCTTTTAAATTTCAGAAATCAAGTTTACTGTATATGACGGAACAGAGATTCAAGAATTGATTACTTACTACACGCTTTTGGAAGAATCGAGTACTTTTTTCGCTCATCTCTTCGATGATGGCCATTATTCAATGAAGCTTAAAAGTCTAAAGCTTGATGATGTGAGCTTCAAAGGATTATCCTATATGATAAGGTAAGAAGACGCGATTAAAAAAAATCTCCTCAAATTATAGATAGGAAGGTGTATATGTGTTTGTGCATGAAAAACCCGGATTTTCAAAGCAGAAAATGCAGCCATCAAAGAGTAAGGACATCCTTCCTACATGAGACTAGATATCCAACCCTACTGTACGAGAAATATATTTGCACCAGTAATAGTAACAGTATGGAATATTTGCCTTCGAATCGGCAGTTGCTGCATTTTATAACACGCTTCAAGTTGCATACAGACTTTTAACATTTTCAAAGTCAGGGTTTACAAATACTATACAGTTTTAGCATTATTTCATTACGGTGAAAAGGATGGCTGCATAAGTGCTTTCTTATTTTTTCTTACGATTTTTGAGGTTTATTTAATTTGCCTAACCCGTTGTTTTATGTTTGGAATTTTTACTGCCAGTTCTCTCTTCCCATTTTCCAAATTAATTCGTGTACATGTATGTGAGGGTTTGAGATTCTTAAGTCAAGAGTGTCTTCTGCCTCTTGAAGGCCACGTGCTATTGTAGACAATAGTTCCTGTCTTTGGCGTTACATTACTTCTTGCCTATAGTAAATTCATGCCGGTGAAGTCTGAGCCAAGTTCGCGATTAAATTACTTTGCATAGCCTTTGGTTATTAGATATTTAAGTTTAGCTTTACATTTGAATTTCTACTTTCAGTTTCTCGGCATAAGTGCTGGCAGATTTTGTAAGCAACAGCTGCGCCTTCTATAAATTCATTTTAGTTTAAAATGTAAGCTGTTTTGCAGGCTTCTTAAATGTTTGTTGTACTTAGACATAGCGATAAGCCGCATTACATCTGTTAAAGTGGTCGCGGACACTTAGCCGACAACCACTTAGCCGACGGGACACTTAACCGACACCAGTTAGCCGACAGGGACACTTAGCCGACATGGACATTTAGCCGACATGGACATTTAGCCGACATGGACATTTAGCCGACAGGACATTTAGCCGACAGGACATTTAACCGATACGGACAGTTAGCCGACAGGTCATTTAGCCGACACGGACAGTTAACCAACAGGACATTTAGCCGACACGGACAGTTAGCCGACAGGACATTTGTCCAAGACAGAGAGTTACCCGTCAGAACATTTAGCTACGGAACATTTAACTGTCAAGACATTAAAACTTTCTAATTATAAATAGTTTAAACTCTTTTTAAACAATTTTATAATTTGTATATTGTACTAAGTTACTTACTACTTCAGTTGTTTCAGTTAGTTACTACTTCAGTCAAGAATAATAATAAATAGCATCCAAACTCTGGTAGACATTAAGAGAATTATTGCTAAGTCTAAAATAACAACTGAGATGTGAAAAGGGTGTAAAAGACATTTTTATATATAACAAAGAACAGAAGACACACCTAATGCTTACAAATCAGCCAATCATCTGTGGCAACCTAACTTAGAGCAATGTAACTTAGAGTCTATTTCTCCTAGGCGAATTTACTGTCTGCACGAGTGTTTTCTTAGTTTTCCCCATATGTAAAGTGTATACGAGCCAGTGTATCCCCATATGTAAATCCATATAATTTAAACTTTATATATACTAAAATATAAAGTGTATCCCCATATGTAAATCCATATAATTCTTCTTCTATTTATGCATTTTTAACAGATAGAGAAAAGTTATATTTTATAAGAAAAACATTAATATAACATATTATATTGAAAATTACACGTCCTAAATGTCCTGTCGGCTAACTGTCCGTGTCGGCTAAATGACCTGTCGGCTAAGTGTCCGTGTCTGCTAAATGTCCTATCGGCTAAGTGTCCGTGTCTGCTAAATGTCCTATCGGCTAAGTGTCCGCGTCGGCGAAATGTCTTGTCGGCTAACTGGTGTCGGTTAAGTGTCCCGTCGGCTAAGTGGTTGTCGGCTAAGTGTCACGGACCCCTGTTAAAGGGTCACAGTATAGCCTTTTGAGTGATTAATCATTATGGCTTAACATCAGATACCAGCCAATTTCCCTGACATCCTCCGCGAAGTCCTTTCTTTACTGAAGCAGAAAGTTTTCGTTTGCAGTGTTGTATTGAGATAAACAAACTAACTCTTTAAAATAGCAACGTATCAGAAATGAGTGTGTTCGAGGATTTCATTCCATGCTAAAACTTTGTGACACATCATTAAGAGCGTAAATTTATAAATAGAGTAACGCAATCTTTCCTTGAAGTTTTTAAAGCCATTTGCAAATTAATCAAATAACGACACAATTCATAAACTGCTAAAGTTTCTTGCTACTGATGTCACATTACCTTTGAAAGCATCAAAACTACAAGAGCAATATGCACCAAATTATATCTGTGTAGCAAATGTTAGCGAAAACGTCACTTCACATGACGGAAAATCGAAATAACTGAATTTGATTGTCAGAAAATTTTAGTTCTACAAGAGAAAGGCATGGCGTAAAATCACTCTTGATAGCATAATTCCTATAGCGTTGCAAAATATGCTAAAGTACCTTTCGAGTAAAGGATGCTTAAGCAGAGAAGTGTAAGTTACTTCGATCAGAAGTAGATTTCCGTCATATCTCAACCATTTTATTATCTATCACATTCCTTACTTTCTGAGGACTCTGTTCTCTTTAGTTGAAGTTAGTCTTTTTAGACAATTAAAGCTAACCTAAACCAAAGAACCTCTATGTAAAGAAGGAAAGGCTCCATAGACGTAATGTAAACCACTTTGTCTGCAACGCCGCTACAAAGAAAAGGAAACATTCGCCAAGGGATTTGGCGACGGAATCTGTTGGCGAAAATTTCCCCCTGTGATATGCCGGTTCTTTGGTACCTAGCCGACATTTTACCCCTCCGCGACGTGATCACCGCCGCTACAAAGAAAAGGGAACATTCGCCAAGGGATTTGGAGACGAAATCTGTTGGCGAGAATTTCCCCTCTGTGATGTGCCGGTTCTTTGGTACCTAGCCGACATTTTCCCCCTCCGCGACGTGAATAGGAAATTGAGGAACACGGGTTAAGATGAATCGTTCTTTGACTTGTCGCTATAATTTAAACTCGGAAATGATGAAATATTAGTGAAGTTTCACTTTTACTGGCTGTAGAACTTCCATCGTCCATATCGCTACTTGAAACCAAAGAAACTATTCTTTGTTTAAACTCTTGCTAAACGTAACGGTCCAACCTGTCCAAACCAACTTCGACATTCAGCTTCGAGCTTTGGCGCTTTTCGGCGACAGATATTTCACGCATGCGCAGTTGTTTTCCTTTTCGTTGGAAGGGAGCCACTTCTGCTTCTGCGAAGTTTTCCTTCTTAGATATTCTTTGCCTAAACGACTCTACGGCCCTTGTTATATCCACCAAAACATGCATTTCACCAATGCTTTAAGGAACTCCGATGGATTAAAATGGTGACCACATTTCTGAGTAAAATTTTATTTTACCTTAACCTTACTTCTGTACTGAAATCGACAGCATTAATTATTTTTTTAATATTTAGCAATAGTTGTTAAAACAATGTATAATCAATAGTGCATTGAAACATACAAAAGAAACACAGAAAGAATTAGTTAAAATACATAAAAGAAAGTTTGAAAGCTCATAAAAATTTACAATTACACATTTTCGGCGACCACTGAAAAGCACTAGCTTATTCTGAAGCAAGTTGGGGTTTGGTTTATTTCCGTTACGGAAAGCGTTCGATGGCTATTTGACTAAGGAGAGGAGGGATTACATGGAGAACATTCTAAGGGAAACTGGCTCGTATAAACGTTACACATTGGGTAAACCATGAAAACACCCATGCACCCAGTACTTCCTGGGATTCGAAACTCGGAATGAACTACCAGTGTTTAGCGACTTTACCGCTTGCAAGCTCGTGGAATATTTATGTATGTTAGTTTCAAGAGATTTAAGCGATCAGCAACATAATGCGTCTTCCTCAAAGCTTCTCAATTTCAGTATGGCTGACGGAGCAGTGATTCTGTTGCTAGTCTAACGAATCAGAAAACGTCATATTTAACCGAAATATGAAGAACACCTGACTAAATCATTTTTCAGATAGCTTCAGACATTTTAGCAAGTGAGAATGCTCTTAAACTCTCGACTAGAGAGACTTTAGAAAGATCCTCACGAAATGAGAATAACAACGATACTCACAATAATTATTTTTATGCATTCAGTGTCAGTATTGTTGCGAAAAATTCGGCGGTTGCGCCTGTATGTCAGCTTTCCGGCATAGCACTAGGGTTGCCATAAAATAGTGTATGGGAGGTTTGCCAGATTGGCGACTTTATCGCCAATTTGGCGACCAAATCGGCGATATCCCATGGTCCAATCGAAAAGCTTCTAGAACCTCTATGTAAAGACCTCTAGAACCTCTATGTAAAGACCTCTAGAACCTCTATGTAAGAACCTTCTAGAACCTCTATGTAAGAACCTCTATGTAGAGATGTATGATTCTCTAAACCAAAGAACCTCTATGTAAAGAAGGAAAGGCTCCATAGACCTAATGTAAACCACTTTGTCTGCAACGCCGCTACAAAGAAAAGAGAACATTCGCTGAGGGATTTGGCGACGAAATCTGTTGGCGAGAATTTCCCCTCTGTGATGTACCGGTTCTTTGGTACCTAGCCGACATTTTCGCCCTCCGCGACGTGTATAGGAAATTGAGGAACACGGGTTAAGATGAATCGTTCTTTGACTTGTCGCTATAATTTAAACTCGGAAATGATGAAATACTATTAGGTGAAGTTTAACTTTCACTGGCTGTTGAACTTCCATTCTCCATATCGCTACTTGAAACCAAAGAACCTATTCTTTGTTTAAACTCTTGCTAAACGTAACGGTCGAACCTGTCCAAACTAACTTCGACATTCAGCTTCGAGCTTTGGCGCTTTTCGGCGACAGATATTTCACGCATGCGCAGTTGTTTCCCTTTTACTGTCAACCTTCCTGTCGAGATATGTCTCGAAACGTGTGGAACCTAAGGAAAAGTTATATAAACCCCTGCGTTTCTGAGAGCCGGCATTGTGAGAATAGCTGCTTACAGTGAGCGCAAAGCTACGCGAGAGTTTTGTGAACGGAAAGCGATCGGGATAGTGCTTTGCCGTGAAGCTACCTTTACAGTATAGCTTGACAGTGTATTGGTGATTGTTCCACGGTGTTTATTATAAGTTTAGTGTTGCCGGGAAGCTACTTTTACAGTTACAACCTGAAGCTGTGTTGCTGATTGTTTCAGCGTATTTATTGTAGATTTTCGACGCTTTTAAAGGTAATTTTGGAACTGTGCTGTAAATAGTGATTCTTGTAAATAAATTGTGCTTTTTATTGTTCTGCATCGTGTTTTCATCGGATGCTCTCAAATTTACGAACCCGTATAACGCAACAGTATGTATTGTTTATAAAGCTTCTCATAGATTTATAATAAATGTGGTTTACTTTTACACGCAGTAAGCTAAACACGCAGTTAAAAAAATCGTAACATGTTACGAATTCGTACATGCAGTCTTCCCATCAACTTGAGTACTGTCGTCACTTCACTTCAAAACACACAGATTAAAATATTCAGCGCTATATTTAGATAAACTGGCATGTAAAGATATACTGTAATTCCTTCTATGAAATAATGTATGGTATTCTGGTAACAAAGAAAACAATTATTTCAATGGATTTGAAATCTATATTCCTTTTACAGGTTCCTCGAGCAGCGCAGAATAACTGTAAAACAACTTGGAGACTTTCCTGAAATCTGGAAAGTTGCTCGCACATTTAGAATGTACGAAATGCAGAAATACTGCGAAAACCGTTTGGAAAATGTACCCATTACTCTACATACCGTAAATGAAGTAATGTCTGCAGCTTCAATCATGGGACTAACAGATCTTCATGAGAAATGCAGAAACGTGAACATTATCCATAAATATAATCCAGAATCCATGAAATTTATTAAAAGGTCAAAGAAGATATGAACAAAAATTCAAAAGATACGCATATCTGAAAATTCAAGAACAATTTTGAATTTGGTTGAGCGTAAAATATCTGTAAATCTTCTCTAGCTCAAGCTTTGAATTATACTGAATCCTTTCACATTCACAGAAATTTATCTTCTTTAGTTGTTGACATTTATTTCCAATCAAGTTTTTTCCGATGCTCTGAAAACTGCAAACAAAGCGGCCCTATCCTCAACGCTCCAGTTTTTCCCAACTAATATGCATATCATTTTACTAATCTAGAAATTATTAAAAGAAATCTATAGAAACTTTTTTAAATAATAGATATGGAGTTTTTCATCGGAAATAATGAACATTTTGACAAAATCTGAATGATGAAGAACAGAACACGACACAAACTTCCCACTGATAAAGAGTTTTTAACTGAATTTCATCGGCGCTAATGATTCAATCCGTAGGCAGCGTATTCATAGCACTCAATAGAACTATCATATATATTGGTGCTTTAGGAAACATTTCCGAGAAACACGTTTCTCTCATCACTAGATTTAATGTCACGTTTTTAGCCAAAACAGTTTCTCTCAGCGAAGAATTACGGTACGTAGCAGAGATACATTAGGAGGTTGGGGATAATGCTTCTCTAGCAGCTTATCCCGCTTAGGAGTGAAAGCAAATAATATACTAGTTCTGAGAGATTTTCGCGCAGTCAGCCAATCAGATTTGCTGAAAGGGGAGATTCCTGGAAATGTTTCCTTTGACTAGCAGTTGACGGGAGTTAGAAGTTAAAATGCGTACTATTCGTATTATGCTAAAGTGATGACAATATAAGACATCTTCCTAATCGCAGGAATCTCTTGTATTTCGGTCTAATATTTCAAAGATTAAATATTCATCCTTTTTCACCATCCTTTACTTTAAGTTAATGTGTGTTTCTAACCAAACTACATACATTTCGCTTTTCCGTGTTGCATTTGCAGACCACTGACCGACGGTAGATCTCTTTTTGGGAATGGGACAATATAGTTCGATTCTCAAATCAAGGGGGTGTCGACGGAAAACATCGCGGACGAAAACGTCGCGGAGAAAACAACGCTAGGCGAAAACGTCGTATCACGAAACATCGTGAAAGAAATAGTAACGAGAAAAAAGTGGTACAAAATATCGTGGTCGAAAATAAAGCGATTCAAAAACTTCGCAGTTTATAAACATTGTCGTCGAAAAGATCGTGGTAAAAAATAAAGTACCTACAAATCATGGCATGACGATAATATCGCACATATGCGCTTTTCTGGCTTTAAAAATTGTATGTACACTTTTGAATAATCATCTGGCAACACAAGAAGGAAAGAGGGTTATTTTTACTTCTATATTTCATACCTTGAATTAACCAAAGCTGTATGTAAGTAAAGCGTCGACACTTCAATGGGAGAAATTGCGCTTCGTAACGACCGTAGCTCTCGTAGCGGTGGCGATGTGGAAACACAATCAGTAAAACTGCGCATGCTCCTTTTCTTTTCAGTCATTGGTTGTTTTGATTTGGTTGTTTGTTTGATTCTACCGAAATCTTGTTAGCTTCTAACGTGCTTTGGTTGTGTTATTTATAACTTATTAATTTTGTACTTTTTAATTACAAAAGGCTCTTTTCAGAAAAAAATTTTTTTTTAATTTTCTCTAATGGCGTATCGATACTGCGGATTAAGGATTGCAAGAGTAAGATTTCGTCGAAATCTGGTGGAATAGATTTCTACACGTTTCCTTGAGACGAAGCGTACTTAAGGAAGTAATAAATAAGAGTTTTAAGGAAGTAATAAAGACGAGTTTTAGGATATGTATTGTTGAAATTAAAGGTAAAAAAATCTGATAATTAAAAGAATTATTCCCCTATATTTTATAATAACGCAGGTACAAGTTTTAAATAATATTTTAAAAAATCTTTTTTTTATTCCCTTTCAGAAATATTCAGAGAAAGTTATGTACTATTTAATGTATTTCACTATTAAAATAAAAAGAGCGCTAATTTGAAGTGGACCGAATTGAGCATTAATTACAAATTGACTTAGATTTTTTTCATTTAAAAGATGCCTCAGAAGCTAAAAAAATCATGTCATATTTGAGAAAGTATTTTAGGTAGAAGCTCTGTAAGTGGAGAAGAAATAATGCATAATTTTAATGTTAATGACAATAAACTTTGCTTAAAAATGTATTCTTTTCGTATACTTAGGACTCTGAAATACTGTACAAATAGAAAATATATACATTTATATATATAATTACGACGCAATTGCAAAATATTTACATCCAATCGTGTCAAAACTCATTACGGCCTCGCCATCTTACTTCCAACCTCCATGACGTCACTGCAGGGGAAAGGAGGAGGGGAAGAGATTTAGTTTACATCGCCACCACTGCAGTGGATTGGCGCTGCAATTTGGCGTCATGTTATAGTATGGGAGTGCCGACGATTTACTTACATACAGCTTTGGAATTAACTAATAAATTTCTGCTGAAAACGTAAGAAGGAAAATTAAGCATTTAAAAATTGAAAATGAGTAGAAAATTAATGCTACTTAATACCACTTAATAGGATTTCGAATTTACATACTTAATTAACAAAGGTTGTTAATAAATTAATCATTTTTTCTCAAGTTTTACTGATATTTTTGTTTATGAAAAATACAGTTTAAAAGTGTTTAGAAAAAGGAAGACAAATAACTGCATCAGGTTATTTCTATACAAATTGCTTAGTTATTTATCAAATTATTTTCGTGCACGGTTGTTAATCTGGTACTGTTTCAGTGAAAATTATATCTTGTATTGTTTTCGCTTATTCTTAAAGTGTAGTTAACATTTTCACCCTCTTTCCTTATCCACCTCTAAAAGCATTATGCGAAAATGCATTTACATGTGTGCGATGTTATCGTCATGCGACGATTTGTAGGCATTTTATTTTTTGCCACGATATTTTAGACGACAATGTTTTTAATATTTTTAGACAAACAAGTAAAAAGACAATATAGTAATAATAAATCATACTCAAATCATACTATTGTGGAGATTGTAAGGTTTTTTCGAAGTATGTAACCTAAATCAAATTAACTGTGAATTTGTTCACTTTCGAATCAGGAAATATCAAGTAGTACTAATGCGACAATTTTATCTTTTTTACTACACAATATCAGGTACATTTTCAAAGAATGATAGAGGAATGAAAATCACAATTTTCTTCAAGAACATTGGAGTGTATGTCTGGATTTATTGCGCGAATCAGGATTGCTCATTGCTGTCACCAGCCCTTCTGGTCTTTTGAACTTTTGGACATGCCATTTGGTTTAAACGTCACTCACGCTATACTTTAAACCATTTTATTTAAAATACATTTATGTACTTCGTATTTTGAGGAAATTTCTTTTGCGTCGGCTAAGGAAAAGGAATACATAAATCATCTCCGTCAGGTAATCCGATTGTTTGAACAAACATGGTTTGACTACAAACTCTAACAAATGCGTACTCGGAAAAACCATAATTTTCCTTACTAGGTTGCCTTATTACTGCTTCTGGTGTGAAACCCTTGCCAGAGAAAACAAAAACAGTCGCCAACTTGCCAAAATATCCCACTATAGTAGAACTTAAACGTTTTTCAGCCATGGTAAATTTCTATTCTCTCTTCTTATCATAGGCAGCTTAGTATCAAGCTCCCTGATATCATTAAAGATTCAAAGAATGGTAAACGTCTCGTTACTTGGAACAACCTACTTCATAAGGCATTGAACAAATTGCAAGCACGATCATATTAAAGCTGAAACTCTTAGTTATCTTTGTCCAGCTTTAAAAGTTGAATATTATAGTAGACGCTTCTGACACTCCCATCGCAGTTGTCTTAAGCTTTTGACACACAAACAACTGTTGTTGCTTTTGTTGCTTATGCCAACGCGTCTGACGTAGTCAGCTCAAGTCCACAAAATTCCTCGTGGCAAGGAGCGCTAGATTACTTGTGCGGTTGGCAACAGCCTTGAGCACCATACATGTGACAGTGTAATTTAGCTCATTTGATTGTGATGGAGAGCACCCCGGTGGGGTGGATGAGTCCGAGGGTCTCCCACCCGTCTCCCCTTCAACCGAGCCAAACGAAAGGACTTTCGGATCGCTGTATATTTAAAGTGCCACCATGTCGCACCGACACTATACATTTACAAACATCCATGCCTTTTCCGGGACTACAACCCGGACCCTTCGGCACGGCAGTCAAGGACGCTAACCACTATACCGGTTAGGCGGCACACTAACAATTATCATGCTTTAGCACCGTTCGTTCCAAAGCTCACTCCCACTGAACAAATATGCATATTTTGATTCTACGACTCAGATACTAAAGCCCACCAGCGGCCGAGCGGTAAAGACGCTGAACACTGGTAGTTCGGTCCGAGGTTCGAATCCCGCGAACGGGCTGGCTTCATGCTCGTTTTCGTGGTTTTTCCGCATGTGTAACGTGTATACGAGCCAGTTTCCCTTAGAAAGTCCTCCACGAAGGCATCACTTCCTTTAGGCAGATAGCCCTCGTGTGCTTTGCCATAATTGAATAACCTAACCTAACCAGATACTAAATTTTCTAATTTTTGGTGAGAAATGTAAAAATTTATATTGGCGCAATTTTTCAGTTTACGCCAAAAATAGTTCACTTGGCGAACCTCTTAATTTATAGCAACCTATTTTCCTTTCATTTTTTTTCATTGTCCACGAACGGAGAAAACGTTCATACTTTGAAATAATTTTAACAAAGTGCGTAAACCACATTTTCGGTATTATCGCTTATAATAAATATGCCAAATTTCAAAACGCTTCCAAATATAAATTCACGTGTAGCTTAGGAAGTTTTGCATGAAAAACTTCAATTTTTTGTGTGCTTAAGAAATACCTCTGCTTTAAGAAGATGGTAAACAATTTATAGGTTACAACTCAATGTTTTTTTCAGAAAATTTATAAAGTTTATTTAAAAACGCAAATTTAAAAACTAAATCTAAATCTTATAAAAGAAACGAATTTCATTCGGAATGAACCTAAAATTCGAAATATGAAAGGAAACTTCAAATAAATTTAATAAAAATGAGATGTTAATAATATGTATCAAATTCAATTAACATTGAGGAGCTAAAATTTTGAGAGCTAACCTTTTAAATGTACTCGTGCGGTTTTTACAAAACTTGGCAGCTTGGCTGAATTTGAGTCATAGAATCGAAATATGGGAAAATATTGGCATGTTATTTCACAAAATGTCTCATTCTGTGTATTAGAACAATGCTATACATATCCTAAGTCGCGCTTTCGAGACATGTAAAAAGCAAGTTGAATTCATGAATCGGCCCGCTAGAACGAGAGATATAGAACTGTCCCCCTTATTTTTTTTGGTGCAGTGCACGTTCACGATTTTAAAATGCAAAACATCCAATTATTAGTTAATTATGCTAATTTATCTTACCATTTCTGTTCTAGAAGATATTTATTCGGGAAAAGAATAATACAGTAAATACTAGGCATCCAATACTTTCACGGAATTGTTGGTGTAGATAATTTCAATAAGTAAAAGTTTAAAAAATAACCCACTATACTTTATCGCCCATTTTGCCTTTCTTCAACAGAGTTCCCAAATATTTACAGGTATTTACAGCATGACGCAGAAGTCGGTACTGAAATTGCTGATAATCCAAGCTAAAGAATTCATACCCTCCTGATGAATTACACGCAAGTAATTATCACTTTCCAAAAAAATGCACGATACAAGCATACGTCGCTTTTATTCTTACGCAGAACTCATTACTAAATATTAGCAGCCCATAGATTAACCATCTTGCTACACCTACACTGTATTATATCACATGAAAGCGCTCTCTAGGAACAAACGCATCTGAAAATGAGAAAACCTGGACTTCATCTCGTTAGATATCGAAATTTCCTCCAGGACTGTCGTTAACAGGAATTCCACGCGTGAAACCTATTTAGATATTACTAGATTCGGAAGCCTCGAAGCTCCGCGGTTATCTACAGCCTAGCTTTCCAGTACTTTACTAATTAGCGGCAGTTTCTTGACATAAATTCTGTCTCATCTAATATTCGAGCAATTCTCTTTCGTGCCTTTTATGGTGATTAGAATTTTACTATCTATGTTACGATGGGCTTTCATTTACTATATAATTGCGAACTTTCCAGCCCCTTTACCAGTTACTCCAGTAATCCAGTTTACTATCCGTGTATGCCCAGTGACCCTTAAAATATATAGCAATATTCCGATGAATCAATGGCCAGCATTAAAGGGGAACTGCTCTCTCGATGAATGGACTAGCTGCACGAGAGGTTTCGGGGATTTGGCTATGTGTAATATGCATCGTGGTTCTTTTCATTCAGGAAGCTATCGTGCGCCTTAGGTTGATAGTACTAGCGTGTTTATCATAAAATGCAATCCTATCTAAACATTTCTACATTGTAATCAAAATCTCTGCCTTGGATGTTGCAATGAATATAACAGATAATTGGTGCAAGTGTTCTCAACCAGATAATTTAAAGGCCCTCCAAACCGTACTTGTACAATCAGAAGAAAATGGTTTCACATTTCAACGCCAAAAAGGTAAGTCGAATATGGCGGCTAAATTCTAAAATTTATTAATAATATCATTAAACGCGACTGAATGCATTAGAAACTAGTTTTCGTCACTTCATTTTCAGAAAAAATGCACGAATAATTAATTTAGAAGTCAAACAACAAAACTCAGCGGTATTTGCAAATTTTCACAGGAATAGTTTCGATGGTTTTACCTTCGCTACCAAAGTACCATTTGCGTATTGGTAGCCGAGGATGACGGTTCGGTAAAAACTATAGAAACTAGTCCTGTAAAAATTTGCAAATATAAAGTTAATTTTTCTTGTTTGACTTCTAACCTAATATTTCTTCGTCGTCATTTTAACCTAACACAAATAACTATTAGTATTGAAATACAATTAAAACAATTAAGCGTTTCCATTCCGAAAATTTTGTTCTTTCTCAAAGTGCATTAGAATCATTAGCCCAAAGGTGAGTTGGTTCAAAAGCCCAAATTTAGAATTTCGAACTTGTTTTATTTCCTATTTCATATTTTGGAAAATTTTTAATAAATTTTGATTAACGAACTCAAGGATTTCAAAGCGAGCAGTGGCAACTCTGTACGGAAAAAATAATTATTTCCAGCTCGCGAGACTGTCTATCTGAAAATCTAGAGATATGCTGTCTTTAAATATTTTTAGCCCAAATGGTTTCGTAACGTATATGTGTCTGTAAATGAAGAAAACGCCTCTTTGGGCGTAATATAAAATCCAAAAGCTTTCAGATTTTTTTAATATAATTTTGTACTTATTTTTTATTTTAAATACTCGCTGTATAGCAAATGATAAAATGTCTGACACTATAGATTTATTTTTAAGCATTGGTAAAAAGCAAATTGAATTATTACGGATGAAGTTAAAAATTAATTGAATCCATTGAGATAAATGAGTCATGAATTATCTTATTTATACAAAATGATGAAGGAAGCTATAAAAAATTATACTATAAAAGCATATTTCCAGATTAAAATTATATTAAATTATAAAATAATTTCATTTATAAGAAAAAAAAATCCGAAAGGTTTCAGATTTTAACGG
>KK116722.1:0-14752 GCA_000611955.2 Stegodyphus mimosarum | reverse complement strand
ATTAAGTTATACGCATTTTTTTCTCCATTTATTTAAACATCTTTCCGTGAATTTCATGAGAGATAGAATTCTCATTTAAATAATTTAATTCTCACTTCCCGACAAGGCAAAAATACATAAAACCTCCAAATATCTTTAGTAAAAATTGAAAAATATAGAAAAATATAAAACGCCAAATACATATAGTTAAAACAATTTTAAAAAAATTCTTACAATTAAGATTAGAGTTTCTATGAAAAAAAAAAAGCAATTCGACGAGCAGACAAGAAGGCAGATTTTTTAATGCATAAAACTGAAAGTTTACTTTGCGCCCACTCGGCAAAAGACACTAAAGGTGCACAAACTGACTTAATTCACTATTCTGCTAGGTTTCAAATGTAAACATAGATGACCGCTATGGTAAAAAATTAGGCTTAGCTTCACTTAAACAACTTTTAAATTGTTGATAACTCTACAACTATTGCATGAATATTAACTAACGGCACAAACACATTAACCGGAAGTTAAGAACAACATAATTCAATCAATTTTAAAGCAAAAAATGGACAATTTACCAACATATTAAGGATAACAACAACAACAATTTGGCTTCCCTGTTCCGCTTAACTTAACGGCACTACAGGTCCTTGCCCCCGCAGAACCGAGGCCGAGGTTCAACCTCTTTTTCGGAACCTTGAGGGGTCGGTGCAAATTTGGGGCGTCACTGGCCGTCAATTTGCTACCCACCAGTCGCTCGAGCGAGCCCGTCGCAAGGAGATACTACCCAGCAAACCCGAGGAGTTACCCCCGGGCTACCAGTACCACCCTGCTCTAAGACATGCCGAACCCCGCGCCGGCCAATAAATGACCTTTCCAGAGTTCCCAGAACCACTAGGTTCATAATTTGTATACCCCCGTGGCCGAGACTGCCTAGGTACAGATTTTAGCCAGTAGCTTCGCAGAGTTCTCTACGTCGACCCCCGGGGAGATACTAAGGATATAAAAAAACCAAGATCAAGGAGCTGATTAACAGAGTGAATATATATATATATATACACTCACGTTTCTGAAAATTGCAACACCATGAAGGACTTACGCGAGTGAGCTGAAATTTTCAGGAAATGCAAAGTAGCGCATGATATGCAAATGATTAGAATTGCAAATCCGTAGCGCATGCGTATGCTGAGCAGCGCCCTCTGAACGGCTGATGGATCCGAATAAATAGACGGCTGTAGCGAGGCGTGTATGGTTATCGGTGGTTATCTGCTAGTGGTAAACGTTAACTCAATCTGTACTTATGCCTCGTCGACGAAAGAGAGCGAGATTTGAACAACTTACAGAGTTTGAACGAGGGAGAATCATCGGCCTTCGTGAAGCTGGATTGTCGTATCGTGCAGTAGCCTCTCGTGTGCAGCGTAACAGCAGCACAGTGATGCGCGTTTGGAAGCAGTGGACGGACGAGTGTCGGACAACTCGGAAATCCGGGAGTGGACCCCGAAATGTGACGTCAGCTCGCGATGATAGACACCTGGTCCGCATGGCGCGGACGGACCGTACAGCTTCCTCTAGACAATTGGCAGCACTGTGGTCAATAGCTACAGGTGTTTCATTGTGTGCTTCATCAATTCGTAGACGTCTGCTGCAGTGTGGACTGCGCGCACGGACTCCTTTATACAGGATCCCCCTAACGCACGACCATCGCCGCCTGCGGCTACAATGGGCCAATCAGCATAGAGACTGGCGTGCTGATTGGCAGCATGTCGTGTTTTCTGACGAATCCCGCTTTAATTTGTGGTACCATGATGGCCGCATTCGTGTCAGACGCTATGCCGGTGAACGCCACCTTCCGGAGTGCATTATCGAACGCCACAGTGGACGAACACCCGGAGTTATGGTCTGGGGCGCCATAGCATATCATAGACGATCTCAATTGCTACGAATTGTGGGCAATCTGAACAGCAACCGGTATATCCGTGAAGTTCTACAGCCCGAAGCTGTTCCCTTCCTTCAAAGCTTGCCAGGCGCTGTATTTCAACAGGACAATGCCCGCCCTCATACTGCTCGGATTGTTAAATCCTTCTTTGCAGCGCAGCAGGTACAGCTTCTTCCTTGGCCTGCGTGTTCCCCGGATATGTCGCCAATTGAACATGTGTGGGATGTCATTGGTCGGCGTCTTGCTCGTGATCCTCGTCCTGTTGCGTCTGCAGACGAACTTTGGGTACGCGTACAAACGATATGGAATGCTCTTCCTCAGTCAGACATTCAAACTTTGTTTGACTCCATGCCACGTCGTGTAGCAGCACTTATTGCGGCGCGTGGTGGCCACACAAAATACTGATTCTGATGTCTTGTTCTTGTTTGTTTGCTTTGAACATTTAATCATTTATTTGTACCACTACCACTCAACTGTGTATTAAATTGCATTCAATTATGACGATTCCTTCTTGGTGTTGCAATTTTCACAAACGGAAGTGTAAATATACACTTTTGGTGTGGTCAATTGCAACCGAAAAGGGAGGTGAACAACTACATGTTATTCATAGCAATCCTATATACAAAAGTTAAACGTTCTGAGTCTACTCGTTTTTGAGTTATGCGAGATACGTACGTACAGACGTCATAAAAAAATCTCTCCTGAATGCATTTTAAATCCATTTTACAATCCGTTTTGCGGAAAAGTGTCCTTTATTATTGCGCAACACAATATTCAACAGACGAATCACTACATTCTCCGTACGTATAGAAGTCACGGGAAAAATATTCAAATGGATTTAGAGTGGTCAAAATGAATATTTTCGTTGAAATATGGATTAAAAATTTTTAGCGATTAAAATACCCCTTTTACTTCGTACGAGTAAGTAAAAAATTTTCATTGTACTTTTTACAAAAATAAAAGTTTCGTGTGTTATCTTTCCTACTTTCGTAGTAGTATTATTCTAGGTTGGTTCATAGAAATATTCAGTAGTGATTTTATTTAAATCTTAATTTTTATTAGTCCAAAGGGATTTAGTCCCGAAGGACTATTACTTTCGTTTTGCGATTTTGCGTCGATTCACTCTGAATGCCCGTTTCACTTTTCAAATTGTTGCCACTAAATGTTATTGCTCTGCATTAAATTTTAAAAAATGGAAAATCTGCATAAATGTATGCATGTTTCTCGCATTGTGATAAAACCTAGAGCCATCGAATTTTGAATGACGTAATCCTACTGCGAATATGGGCATCTGGAAGCCCTAATTTTGAATTTGAAATTTGCTTTATTATCGATTTTATGTTTTGTAACATTTCAACGAATTTCTGATTAACAAACTAAATAATTTCAAAGCGAGCAATGGCAACACTGTACGGAAAAAGAAAAACATTTTTATCTCCAGCGCACGAGACTTACGGAAATTCTAAAGATATGTTCATTTTAAAATGATTTTGCGATATTGATTTTGAACTGAATTTTATGGTTTGAGTACGTAGACATGATATTTAATAAAAAAAGGTAGCACACGAAACGTTAAAAAAACGCGCCTTTGGATGTAATTTAAAATCTGAAATCTTTCAGATTTTTTTTATGATAATGTGTAATCGAAAAAAAACGATAATTAAAATTAAAAGATAAAAGATAATTAAAATTATAAAAAAGATAAAAGATAATTAAAAAATTTTTCTGTATATGTTATGATTTATTTTAATTTTGGGTATTTGTTTTGCAGAAAACGCACCCAAAAGATGAAATACCTACGAGCAAAAGTTTGTACCTGATCCAAAATGTCAACAAAATGTGCTGATATGTTGTGACAACGGGGAGTGAATCCATTGAAAATGAAAGTCCCTACTAAACCGAAGAAATCTCTAATATTCTGGGACAAATATTTATTTTCGCAAATGTTTAAAAACAGCTTTAAGATATTTATGTTAGGTGAAACTGCATGAAATTCTAAAACACAAAGCACTTCGTAAGATCATAGCCTACAGATCCAATCACAAAAATCCCACTGTGTGTATGCTGTTCATCATAATTGCTTTGCGGTGGTATGATGAATTAACTGGATCTTGGCCCTCGAAGCTTCATGAAAGAACTAATATGGCCCAAGGACGGAAAATTTTGGAGACTCCTTTTCTAGAAAACTGAATTTACAATAATTCATTCTTTTTAATCTGGCTTCATTGTCGTTAGAGAAAATGTATACCTTATACACATTTTTGACTTGTCAATAATGGTAATAAGCCGCTATTTACATCACTATTACAAAATCTTATTTTGAACTTAGTGGTTCTTATAATGCTTTTACGCAGTAAAGTTAGAGCGAAATCTATGTTTAAAGTTATTAACTGCTTGATAATGATCATGGCTGGAAAATCAAATCTCAGGGAAGTCAAGTAATTAAAACTGCGAAGAAAGAATTATTTAAAATGGAAATCATTTTTGCTTTGGAATTTCTGAATCTTGAAATATCGTTCGCTATATTTCAAAAATTTCGAATGATTAGTTCTTATAATGAAACAGCCTTTCTACTCGGATCTATTAATAGCTTTCAACGGCTTCACTTTCTTCAGAGTACTTAGTAAATGATTTTCACGATGCTCTACGATTAAAAAAGTGAAGACTTCATCCGTGAGAAAAAGCTAATGGATATAAAATGAGGGAATGGGGAAGTGATTGTGTAAACATTATTTAAATAAATGATTATAACGGCATTTTCTTTTGCACAAAATGGTTTCTTTTAATTAAGGGGTGCTGGAAGCCAAAAATCTTCAAAAAATGCTGATTTGGGATTTTTGCATTTTCAAATTCTCCACACTTTTAGCTTTCTAAAAATACTATACTTTAATTTCTATGAAAATTAGAACTTTATAAAATCTAGCTTTATTTTATCATCTAATGCTTTGATAAATGAGAAATTTTACGTAAAAACGCGTTTTTTTCCAAACGTGATTTTTTTATACTCGATGTACCTTTTCTCAGGAACTACTGCTCCCAGGTACCTAAGATTTTTATGGCTTATTTATTATATTTTCTAATATTTACTGAAATGAGCTTTCTGTGAAAAATTGAGATAAAAATTTCACAATTTTTTTTGCGTGAGAAAAGTGCTAAATTTTACTATGCCTAATGAAATAATCTATAAATTAGTCTAAAATTCAAAATGTTTCAAAAGCTCATTTCAGTATAATCAGATAGGTGGACGTTAATTACACAAAAAATTTCAAGAGTATATCTACAGCAGAATTTGAGAAAAGGTACATCGAAAATGGCCAATTCAACATTGTCGGTATAGGGGGTTGCGACACCCCTTAACCTTATCAAATGCAAACGATACTACGTCGCCTTTGCTTATGATTCATAGGTCCAGAAAGGAATAATTCAAGATTTAATTATTTGTTTTTAACTCATTTTGTTCAACAAAAGCTCAACATAGAAATGAGGCCAAATAAAATAAAATGTCAGGACGTTTCAGCTTCCGTAGCTTCCGAATTATGATTTTGTTCCCTTCTTATATTTTTTACAAAAAGGTGTTTGAGGAATAAAATTTATAATATTTATATTTAACGTAACAGTGAAAGAGTTATTAAAGTGACAGTTATTTTCTAACTAGCCTGCTGCCATCCAGAAACATTGAAATACCACCATTAGGAGTAGTGGTTTATTCTGCTGTTGCCACAGGGAACATAAAAATATCAAGATAAACATCTTGGCTATTGTTATCATATCACTGGACAGCATTAAAATTTTATAAAGAAACATACTTAATTGTTAAAAATTACTTTACTCTACCCCGGGGTTATCAACCCACTTTTGAAACTTCAATGTTATATTAAAGATGAAAAGTTGTAGGCAATTCATCGATTTCACAGTCTTATTTCTTTTATTTCCTGTGACAGAATAAGAATGTCATGAAGATTTTAAGTCAGGTACAGAAGCCAATATGATCAGTAACTTAAAGATATGTTAGAGAATCTAAAAAAGATGCAAACTTCCGTATAATATTATAATTCAATGTTCTACTAATATTGTAAGCTTTTAGTTAAACTAACAAAGTTTTATTTTTACTTTTTCTATCCCTTCTCATTTCAACTTCCCATTAGAATAAGCGCGTGTTTCAGCTTTATGCTAATTTGAAGTGGAGCCAAGTTCTATTTAAGCGAGAGGTAGGAACTTCTCAGTGTGAGAGAGCTTTTAGTATCAGACTACGGTTACTCTATTCAACGTTCGGCTGACTAGCTAGCATTTAAATTCTAAGCCATAGCGCTTTTACGTGATTGCTTATTGAAATAATTCCAAGTGCGTCAGTATCAGTTAAATCTTACTACGCACCATTTAGTTTAAAGGCCAACCTCGCGTTCATAGCTCTGTGAGCAACGACGATTTAATTTTCATTTAGCTTTAGTTTAAATTATTTGATTGTTCAGTTTAGACCCAAGTGTGGTCTTTATTTTTTGTATCCCTCCCGAGTTGGGAAGTGGTTGTAAATAATTGTGATTTAATAAAAAAGGATTTTAAATCCCTTTAAAGTGCAGTTCTTCTACCACTTAATCACCATATTCTACCACCGAACATAGCTGCGTTCAGCTCTCTGTTCAAGATCACGATTTAAGGAGTTCAAGAAGATGTTTTCCAAGAACATGCACCGAACACTCAGTACTGACAATGTGACGTAAATTCATGAAAAAAAAACACCGTACGCCTTAAACAATCGATTTTGTTGAAGGCTTCAAGAGGCTTTGAAATATAAAAATACGCGAAAAGTTAAACACATTTTAAAGCTAAATACCTAAATAATACCATAAATAATACCATAACGAAATGGTTTGTAAATCGTAACACTTTGTATACATCTATCGTTGATAACGTATTTGCAGTTTTTAGCGTTCGGTACAGAGAGTAAAATATTTTTAATAAAATTAAGTACCTTCTCTATCATTGCCATAAAACTCTAATATTTATACTCTCCCTCCACACACATACACAAACACACACACACACACACAAGTACAGTGCTAAACCTCCGGTTCTAGTAGACCGAATCACGAAATTTAATTTGCATATTTACTGCCTTGAAAGCCGACTTAGGTTTTATATTAGATTTATATATAGTCTTGTTCTAACATAGAATTTTGACTGATTTTTGACACATCTTTGATCAATTTTTGGAAAAGTCTGATTTTTCACACAAAATCGGACTTTTTCTTGAACTGACGTACTGACGTTTTCCACATCTCGGTTCTAAAATTTAAATTATGTCTAAATACTAATTTTTTTTAAATTTCGGGAGAAAAGTACCGACAAATTTAAAAAATTATCTTGGCACACATTTTTCAGTCTGCGTCAAGAATATTTCACTTGGCTAATTCTTACTTTATGGTAACCCATCTTTCTTTCCTTTTCGTTGTGCACGAGCGGAAAAAAAAGTCCATCTTTCATTCTTTCAAACAATTTTAATGTCACCCAGACGGTACAGTGATTAGGGAGCCCTCTGCGGCATCGAAGGACACCGATTCGAATCCCGGACAAGGCACTGATGTTTGTAAATAAATAGCGTCTTTGTGGGGGAACTCTAAATATATGGCCAGCCGAACTCGTGTCCTCTCGTGTGGTTTCGTGGTAAGGGAAAGCGGTGACCCTCGAACCATCCTCTTTGGTACTAGCTCTCAAATTTGGGGTACAAAGTAAAAGCCCAACCTCTTTGCGACTCTGACAATAACTCTTACATGACATACACGTACAAGACAACAACAAGTTTAACAAAATGCCTAAAACACATTTAGTGTTATTATTGATTATAACAAATAAGCCAAATTTCAGAACGCGCCTATATATAAATTCCCGCATATAGCTTCGGAAATTTTGAATGAAAACTTTATTTTTTTGCACGTATGTCTAGAAATACATTTACTTTATGGTGATGGTAAAAATTTTATACGTTATGATGCAAAATGTTTTCTTGAAAAATTTATACAAATTTAAAAGAGTACATCAGAAAATATCTGCGAATTTTATTTGGACTCAACATAAATTTCGAATTGCGAAAGAAGGAATCAAGTAAGTTCAATAAAAAAGAGTTACTAATAAATGTATACCAGCCTCAATTAAAACTGAGAAGCTAAACGTTTGAGAGATAATTTTTTAAAACCTAGTGGTGCGATTTTTACAAAACTTGGAACTTATGCATAATTTGAGTTGCAAAATGGAAATATGGAAAAATATAGCTATGTCACCTCCGAAAAGCCAGATTTTGTACCAGAATACATATGTTAGATCAATGCTCTAAAATAAAAAAACTAATATATATCTTTTAAGTTAAACTTTCGAGACATGAAAAACGCAAGTTAAATTTTGTCAATTAGCCCACAAGAACAAGAGACATAAAGGGAGGTTCCTTTTTTATTTTTCTTATTTTTGGTGCAAGGTATACACTGCTACGAGCCCTCAGGACAGTTCTATATCTCCCGTTCTACTGCGGTGATTGACAAAATTCAGCTCGCTTTTTTCATGTATACAAAGCGCGGCTTAGGATATGTATTAGATTTATATATATAGCGTTGTTCTAATATAAGTATTTTGACACAAAATCGGACATTTTCTGAAAAGATATACCATTTTTTTTTCATATTTCGATTCTACGATTCGAATGATGCCAAACTGCCAAGTTTTGTAAAAATCGCAAGAGTAGGTTTTAAAACATTAGCTCTCAAATTTTCAGCTCCTCAATGTTAATTGAATTTGATATATATTTATTAATACCTCTTTTTTTATTAAACGTACTTGATTCCTTCTTACAGGATTCAAAATTTGGGCTTAACCCAAATATAATTCGCACATTGTTTTATGATTTACTTTTAAAATTCGTATTTTTAAATATTTTTTATAAATTTTTCGAAAAAAAAATTAATATTGTAAGATATAAAATTTTTAACATCGTCTTAAAGTAGACGAATTTCTAGGCACAACTACAAAAAATTAAGATTTTTTTTTATTAAAATTTTCTAAGATATACATGAATTTACATATTGGATCGTTTTGAAATTTGACATATTATTTTTGAGCGATAATAACGCCAAATGTGCTTTACGCACTTTGGCTCAACATTATTGTACTCAAAATTATTTAAACGTACGAAGGATGACTCCCCTCACCTTCTGTGCAATGAAAAAAGAACTAGGTTGCTATAAATTAAGAAGTTCGCCAAGTAAATTATTCTTGGCGAAAACTGAAAAAAATACGCCAAGATAAAATTTTGAATTTCTCAGTAAATTTCGTACCAAATTTTACAAACTTTAATACTTAGGCATAATTTGAATCGTAGAATCGAAATATAGAGAAATATTGGCATGTCATTTCAGAAAATGTCTGATTTTGTGTCAAAATACCTGTGTTAGAATGATGGTACATAAAAATCCAATATATGTCCTAAGTCGCGCTTTCGAGACATGAAAAACGCAATTTGAATTTAGTCAATCGGCCCAGTAGAACGTTAAATAGAGAACAATTCCCCCCCCCTTTTTTCCCTCGCAGTGTACATTGCCCGCTGCATTATAGCCAAAGAAATCATTACTTTATTTTCGAGACGTGCTTTTCAATACTGATACGAAATGTAATTTTAATACAAAAATATAATATTAATCGATGTTTTGGTGTATTAAAGATACCGGAGAACCTAATAATGAGATATCATCAAACATACGTATGTATGCACGATAAATAAACATAATTTATAAAGACTCAGAAAAGCAGCTCTAGTGAAAATGCAAAATAAAAGAAAATTCTTTTCGCGTATACATGAAGACTTGTTTATTTTTGTTCACCATATACGCAGGATAACTTGTATAGGAAAGACAACCTATACAAATGCATAGATATTATATGCATGAGCTTTGTATGTTGTTTAAAACAAAATATTACGGAATGGTTAAAAACACTATTTGATTTAACCTAGAAAATTAACGAATGTTAAATCATCCCAAATCCAAATTCTAAAATCTTGAAAGATTCGGATTATTCGTCTAATAATAAATAATAATAAGAAAAAAGAAAACAGGTTATAGTCTTCAAAAATGTACTTATTAAGAAGATACAAACGAGATTAAGTAAATGATTACGAGATTAAACAAATTAAAAATTCTGGAAGCTTGAAAATTTTATTCTGAACATAAGTTGACGAGATAAAAAAAAGAGAACAATAGATTTTTTTTTAAATTTCTAGATTCCTTCAAAAGAAAAACAGGCGTAAAAACGCAAGGATGCTTTCAAGAGTTAATGCAGACAAACACGAAACGTGGAATTACTCTCAAATAGTTAAGAAAAATCAAACTTTTTTTAAAGGATGCATGTAAACAAACTTGCAGTTTGCAACTCGCAACTACACGAGATTAACATATGGCTGTTCCTTTCTACTGAAATTGCTGCAGCCAAGTTTGTTTTTAAAGAAAATCTTCACTAGACTTCAATAAAAGTAATCTTTTCAAGTTTTGAATGAAAATATTTAACTGTTCTTAGAGTAGGATTAGAAAGATTCTTTAAAAAAAAAAAAAAACTTGAGCGTTCGTTTCTTCTTTAAGAAAAAGATTCAAGTATTCCAATGCTCTGTGCCTAAAGAAAAAAAACTCTTAAAGAAAACGAATATGGAAAAACAAATCATCTGTGCTTTCAGAAAAAGGCGATTTTGTGTCACAATATCTATATTAAAACAACGCTATATAAAAAATAAATAAATAAAAGTCTGAAAGCTTTCAGATTTTACATTACGCCCAAAAGGGCCTTTTCTTAACGTTTTATGTGTTACCTTTATATCATCATGTTCTTAGGACTTAAACCATAAAATTCAGTTCAACATCAAAATCGCAAAATAATTTTAAAATCAGCATAAATTTAGATTTTCCGCGCGAGGGCTGGAGGTAAAAAACTTTTTTTCCCGTACATTGTTGCCATTGCTCGCTTTGAAACCGTTTAGTTTTTTAATCAAAAATTCGTTAAAGTTTTACAAAATATAAAACAGATAATAAAACAAATTCCAAATTTGGACTTCCAGATGCCCATATTCGGGTGGAAACCTACATTATTCAAAATTGGATGGTTCTAGAAACCGTTGCTGTTGTTTTGTCGCAATACGAGAAACGTAGATAGATTTATGCAGATTCTTGATTATTTAATTTCTTTAAATAGAATACAGGGCAATGATATTTGGTGGCAACAATTTGAAAAGTCAGCCGACATTTACAGTGAACCAACGTAAAATGCCAAAACGAAATTCGAGACATGGAAAAGGCTAGTTCAATTTGTCCATCGGGCCAGTAGAACGGAGATTTAGAACTGGCCCCCGCCTTTTTTTTTAGCTGTGTATATTGATTGACTCGTTAAACTTATGGAGTCAAGTGAATGATTGAGTTATTTCCTCCTATAGGTATCTTTCAAACTGACAACTTTACTCTCCACGTATTGGATATTGTCCATCGTGGTTCACATTATGGACGTTTCGAGCCTGTACTTCAGTTCCATTAAGTACATATAACATCCTCTCTTTCGCGCAAACGCCCTATCCGGTACGAAAACCAAGAATGACACGTTGTTTCTAATTGCTAAAAGAACAAACTTGAAACATATCGAGATAATTGTTTAAATGAAACTATTTCCTAGCAGAATAAGAAGCGGCTCATCACATAATCGTAGGCCAGAGTCACGTCATACCGTCTTTAATGATTCCAGAAAGAGGCAGTTTATAGTGCTGGCTACACAGCATTCTTCACATGTAAAAGGTTAAGGCGCTACTTGTTTGAGGCATAGCCATTTCAGAGTTAACAGCCTATGGAAAGAGATGTCTTTGTGGAGGCCGTTTTAAGGGAAACTGGCTGGTATCTATTTTACACATAGGCAAAAGAAAACCACGAAAATTCCCAAACAGCTACCCATTCGCCTCACTTCAAATCGATCCAGCTAAATGTGCTCAGCCATGACTTCGACGCTTGGCCTTTGATGGGCCGCCCATATAAAAAATACTGATAAGAACAGCAATGCTTATTGAGAAAGCTAATTCAATGGAATACAGTGTTCTTCAGGAAAAATTTTTGGCTCCGAAAGCATTTTAATTCGTTCCCCAGCGAATACTTTATGGGCATCCAATATAATAATACAATTTGGCTCTCATCCTTTAACTATGGATGTGAGTTATCATAAATTATCTCTAACGCTAATTATAAAGATACAAAGTTAAATATAGGTAAATTGAATACTACACAATTAATATTATATCAAGTAAGTTGAGTTAACTTTATAATAACTTTGCGTCTTCATGTAATATGTAACCTAAATCTTTCTTATGATTGTGGGAAAGCAGTTCCATTTCCCCACATATTCAGCGTGTGCATGTCAGACTAATGCATTTAGATCAGAATGCATTTAGATGGAGTCTGATGAGGCAGGTGCTCATATCATGAGTCTGTAATTCATCTCTGATAAGCCTTGCATATGGCCAAGAGTTACAACGAAATTCGCTTTAAGATAAGAACTATAAAATGGCTCCAAGCTATCATATTAGGAGCAAAAGCAAGTTAGCGTCATTCCTTTTCCTTCCGACATCCGATACACGCTGAATAAAACATGAGCCCATTCTGAGGATTATTTGTATTCTGCAGATATTGTGTTCCTAAAGAAGAACAGAAACCGCATAAAAATGCGTTATGACTCATTCTCATGCTGCTTTCGAATGACATCAGACTGCGATCAGCCAATCCGCTTTCAGAACGGCATTACTGCAAGTGTGGCACTGACAGGAAAACGAGCGAAGATACAACATCTGCATAAGCATCACGAGAGTCAAAAACGCGTACAACGCACTGCTTCCACAGAAGGATTTTTATTTTAATTCTTTGGTAATTCTCCTAATCTCTATTTACATAAGATCTACATAACTCCAAATATCTAGATTAGCTGAGAACAAAACCTATTACAATGCTCTAAATATACGAATTTATTTTAGAGATTTGAAAAGAAATCTATTTCAATTTTTGACTGTTTTTCATCTTGCAGACTTCGTGTTCCATCAGAATACAAAGTATTGAGACTTCAGAAAAATAGTTATTGCAAGTCTTTTGCGCAAGCGGCCTATTGTAATAAATATACAGCTACGTTCTAACTCATGAAGCTTTTATTAATTACATATACTCTCCATTCGGCTTTAATTTAGATGAAATAATATTATACCAAACTTTCATCTACTATTGGGTTTCAGCATTCCGAACAGCTCAAGCTCATTTTAAATGTTAGATTTCATGTTCGACATTTCGAATTTCAGAAGGATTGATTCTTAAATTAGTAGGCCTACAAAATACATGGCTGGCCACCCAAATTGCAACACCAAGAAAGGCAAGAGATATCACAACAAAATTTATTTAGTAGATAATATGTCGACCAAGTATCAAATGATTAAATTTATATAAACTCCTGTGAAGTGGTTCATTCCAGTATCAGTAACCGGCGTAGCCGTCATTGTGGGAGATCACCGCTGCCACACCCCTCGACATTGTTTCAAAAACTCTTTGGATGTGTTCTTGGGGTACAGCAGACTAAGAAGTTTCCACACGTTGCCAAAGTTAATCTTGTGTGGCAGCTGGGGATGTAATCTGGGTTAATCGTTCAGCAACCACGGACCACATGTTTTCTATCGGCGAAAGATCCGGAGAGCGAGTCGGCCAGGGAAGCAATTCAATCTGACGATTGACGAAGAACCCTTGGACAATGAGTGCCACGTAGGGTCGCGCATTATCCGTTTGAAATATGGCTGTGGACAAACCCTGAAGGTAAGGAAGGACAACTGGCTCCGCTGGCTGTTTGAAGTATCGGCAATGCGTACTAGAGGAGTGCAAGAGTGATATCCAATACCGCCCCATACCATAATACCCGGTGCAGAACCAGTGTGGCGATGCATAATGCAGCTGTTTAGCATCTCTCCACGGAGTCTCCAGACTCGAATCCGACCATGCGGCGTTGATGACAGAAAGGTGACTCGTCAGTAAAGACAATTTAATTCCATTCTGCCTTCCACATCCTTCTTTCATCTCACCATTGGCGACGGAGATGTCTGTGGTTCTGCTTCAAGGGTAGACGAAGCAATGGACGTCTTGCAGACAGATCACTATGCTGTAAACAGCGTCAAATGGTATACGCGCAGACACTGGATGATGCGTTACAGACTGAATGTGCTGTGTTATGGTTCGTGATGTGACCGAGCAATCCGTCACTGCCATGCTCACAGTGTTCCTGTCATCACGTGAAGTGGTGCACTGAGGTAGATGCGATCGAACCCGTCGGTCCGTCGTACTCTCCTGCATCCAACGGTCACATATCCTCATTACAGTTGTTTGGTTTCGTCCAACACGACTACCGATTTCCCTGAAAGATAATCCACACTCTCGTAGACCACTATCCTTCCTCTGTCGAACTCGGATACTTGATCAAACGATGATCGCTCTTTACTACGAGGCATAATTGATCGTTTTTTTGAAAAAAACCACACAAAAAAAAAAAACACAATTGCCGAACTTGAAATTTCGTCGAAAACTCCAAGCCTTAAATAGCGCTTTGAAGTGACGCCACAGGCGCGCGTGATGTGCGTCTGCGCTGAAATTCTAATCATTTGCATATCTCACCTCCGCTAATACACGTTGTAAATTTCATATTACTTGCATGCTTCCTTCAGGGTGTTGCATTTACGGTGGCCATTAGTGTAAATATTGTTACGAAAAATTCAGCGGTTGCGCCTGTATGTAAGCTTTCCGGCATAGCACTAGG
>KK116721.1:146048-159369 GCA_000611955.2 Stegodyphus mimosarum | reverse complement strand
TCATAATATATGGCGAGAGCACAACAGATCACATTAAAATTCAAATTTAATAATACTCATTACTGACTGCTCGACTAAATGATTGAAATTGTTGCACACGCAAAGCGAATCTAAGACATGCGCACTAGGGATTGCACCGGACTGTTTATAAAACATTGAATATACATTGTAGCAATTAAATACCAAAGGATAACAATATTGTTTTACAAAATGTTTTATTCGCTTCTTTCCCAATGCAATATAAAAATGCAGCGGCCCATCACTGAAAGCGGGTATTCAAAATGATTTCGCCCACGCAAAATGACTATCGCCCTCCAAAAGCGTATAGTTAAATAATTGCCCACTGTAAGTTTTCGATCGCCCCTCAGGGGGTGATATCGCCCAGGTTGAGAATCACTGATCTAGATTATTTTCCAAGATAAATTTCAGTAGCTCAATTAATTTGCAGTGTTTATGAATATCAGACCTACAATAGAATACTTTTAGCTCAGTTTCAAGCTTTTCTTTGTCAATCATTGGATATGCTTCAGTGGTCAGTACTATTTATTCTGCAGGATGTTGTTTCCTAAAACTAGCAAAGCATTTCTTGCTGTTCTAAATTGTTCTTGTTGAACAATTTAGCAGCTGCTAAGTGTTTAGTGGAAGAATATCTTTCCATTATATTAATACATATAAAGTCACATATTTCCTTAGCTTCTGCCATCAGTGTCTTTGAAGAATTCTCACAGTACTTTGAGTTTCTTAATTCTAAAATAGCAGTTTTGAAACTTGTTATATACTCAATAATTGTAAACACACTTAATTTCTCTGGATTGCATTTGGTTATATATTATTTCAACATGAGGCATAATCTGATAAAAAAGCTCTAACCAAAACTTGAAATTATCATCGTTTAGATATTTTGAAATTCCTGTTGCCTCTGTATTTGATGTTGACTGAATTTCAGCAAGGCAATTTTTTAAAGGTTGCAAATTTTCATGAACTGTGTTTATGGTCCGTATGTTGAAGTTCCACCTTATAGAGGAAGGACGTGGAATACCAACGGCCATATGCTTCCTTAGAATGGACACACGTTGCGGGGATCTTGAAAAAAACATTGGAATAGCCAGAATGTTAGAAAAAATTATTTTTCCGTATCTTGAAATACTTGCTGCATTTCTCATTATAAAATTAAGTTGATGTACATAACAGTGAATGAAATGTGCATTAGTATAAATTGCTTTTATTTTTGCTTGAACTCCAACTTTTTTGCCTTTCATGACATTTGCACCATCAAATGTCTGAGCTTTGTTCATTTCCTTGAAGGATTATGTCCAATTTTTCTCAAATACATTTTGATATGTTATCTGCAGTTTAATTTTCTGGAATAAAGAATCCCCAGAAACGCTCAAATATTTCCCCATTCAATACATACCGTAGAACAAGGACCATCTAAGTGTGTTCCGAAACATCTGTTCTGTCATCAGCCATTAAAGCTACAAGCTTTCCTAATTTCTGTCCTTATCTCCTCATGGTATATTTGAAAGAGGCAGTCAAGTATCTCGTTGGGAATGGTCTTAGAAACACCTTTGAAGACTGCACTAGTTTATAAGTGATTCTTCAAATCTGAATCTAATTTAGAGGAAAATCCTCTAAATACCCCTGGATTTACTGAATCTTCTTCTTCATCATGTCCACGTAAGGGAGTTTCAAAGTTTCCGCAAAAGAAAATGCAGTCTATTATTTTGCACAAAATTTCCCAATTCTTTTTAACCTTTATGCTATGCTCATTGACTGGAAGTCTGTATCCCTCATTAAGTTTCTCTTTAATACTAACGGTTCCTAAAAGTGACAGTGAAACTACATTATCAACATGCTTCTTATTCTTTTCAGTTTTTTCTTTCATTTCGTTTATATTTCGGAAACCATCTTTTGTCCACGTTACATCACCTCCAAACAGCAGGTACGAGAAGGAAAACAACTTCACAACCGCAAAGCCAATTTTTCCGTTGGTACCATTTTGAATTGAAATTACGAATATATTTCTTCTTGTTGCTTATGCCTGGCTGACATATTAGAATATCAGGTGTTGAACAACCTCTTTTCTTAATTGTAATTTTCTCATGGAGACACAGCTGTGAAAACGAAAGCTCCTGAAGTTCACTTACAGTCACAGAATTTATTACTTGAGGATGCAAAGACATGGTTAAAGTTTTCTGTAAAATAAAAGAACCAAAAAAAATGAATCAAGTAGAATAGCTGAAAAATAATCTAACCAAGAATATGGTGTATGATTTTTAAACACAGCACACTCGGAGTGAAAAAAAGAACCAGCTCCCAACAACACTCCAGATTCGGCACTGCAAAAGCGACAGTGCCCTTCTTCCTCTCGGTCTCGTACGCTGCTTCCTAAGAGCGCATGCGCAAAACAACAAAATACCACACGCGCGAAATAAAAAGTAATCACGTTTTCAGAATTTTGGCACTGCAAAAGCGACAGTGCTCTTGGCTCGAGTGCTGCTTTCTGTGTGCGGATGTGCAGAAAAGCCAAACACCACACCATCGGAACTGTGAAGTGCAGTTCCATACAAAAACTTTCGTGCCTTTTTCATAAACTGGAGGATGTCTACTGACATTAAGTTTAAGGATTATATATTGTAGAAGTATAAAGAAAGAATTAAAGAAAAAAGGGCTCATTATATTAAATATTAAAAATAATAATAAGTGGAAACAGGGGGTGCTGCAGTTCCACAGTGCTTATTACGAGCCGCCACTGGTTACAATACAAAATTTCAGATCCGATGTATCCAAAATCCATGAGCTAATCATTTATTGAGACAAAAGCAACCACTAATGGATGAATCCATTTTAAAATTTAGGAGAGCTCACTTTTGTTAACATTTTGATGAAAGAGAAAATTACACGAAAAAAGAAAAGAAAAAAAAATTAGAACCTTGTGCTAAAATGCTGTATTAAATGAAGTTATTTCTGAAAATTCATGTTATACAGCTCAAGAACTATCAGACAGACAAACTATTCTGAGAAATACAGTATAGGATCATTTGAAGAAGATTGTGTATGTAAGCTGCTACAGTGTATGTGTATCCCATACCTTAATGGAGCAGAATATGCTTACTTGCATTTCCACATGTGATTTTTGGCCGAAACGAAATAAAGAAGCCCCTTTTTTGAAAGGCTGATTACTAAGGATGAGAAGTGTATACCGTGTAATGTTACAAGAGCAAGCCAAATGAACATCATTTAGTAACATCAAGATTCGGCTGAATACCTAAAAAGTAAGGCTTTGGTGTATAATAGGACTACTAAGGCAGTGTATATTTTGAACTGTTGCTGCAAACCAAGCAATAAATTTGAAAAATACTGGGAGTAAATGATAATTAATACTGTTACTGGAGTAAATAATTAAAAAAAATACTCACAAGAAATAATAATATAAAATAATAATTTCTAAATGCCAGTTTTAAAAGCAGAAATTGTAGCAAAGTGACCAGAACTGACCATTGACTGAGGTCTTGTCTTCCATGATAATGCTTGACCTCACACTGTAATGAGTGTCTGATAAAGACTTATTGACTACAGATTGGATATTTTGTTTCGCTCCTATCCCATATTCACCAGACCTTTTCTCCTCGGATTTTCATGTTTTCAAGTCTCATCAAAATTCACTGAATGGCTTGAAGCCTATTTCTTAGGAGACTCAAACAACACCTCAATGACTTCTTTATGAATAAACCTAATGACTAAAAAACAAAAAAGAAATTTTCAGGCTATTGAAGAAATGGTTAAAAGTTATACAACAAAATGGCGCTTATGTGATTCAATGAAATTTTCTTATGTTTTCATACTGCTTCATTTGCAGAAATCATAAAACTGTAGAACTTCTCAGATGAGTTAATGCTACTGAGTTCTATTCTTTATTTAGAATTTGAAAATGGAGGAAGTGCGAATAAAATTAATTATACTAAGAAAATTAGCATGAAATGCATACCTATATTAAGATTTTGTGATTGAATGAACCATACCTAATGCACATTATTTCTTTATACAATTTTGATTAACATTTTTTTTAAATTAGGGAGGATTAACAGAGTAATTTTTCTTAATTTTATAGAGATTTTCATAATTTCATACCAAGTATATGTTATAAGTTAAAACAAATTTAATGAATACTTGAGTATTTTTAGTTAGAAATATGTAACAGTAAATCTCCAAATCTTTAGTAGGGAATATTTCATAAAAAGTACAACTGATGGTATCACATATTAATTTCACTTCACTTAGCAAATAATCTGTAACGTAAAAACAATAAACACAATGTAAGAAAGACTTTAAAGGAGTAAATAAATACAAGAACTATAAGGAATTATCATTATTCTTTTATTCCTTTCACAGGAACTCTTAATATTATTTTGCAAGCTAAATTTTAAAATGCAGTGTATAGATTTTAATCCCAATTAATATGTCAAGTGCCTTGAAATGTTTACATCTTTGAATTTATTGCTCTTGCATAAACTATAATTTGATTTAGCATACTTTCATTCCAAATGGCATTGACATTTCACAGAATGCTGTGACTGATATTTTGATGAAACTTTAACATTGCTGAAGGGTAGATTTCAGGTTTTATTAGACTGACACAAGGCACAGGTCATATAAAGCGAGAGGTTATTATTAAAATTCCAGGATGACAGCAGCAATATTTAAATAGCCAGAGCCCCATGGAAGACTGTGAGGGAAGGAAGAAAAATAAATAAATAAAATACTTAAAAATTAAAATAATTAAATTTAAATTAAGAGAAATGTAATAAACTATTAAATTAATTTTAAATAGTTAAACAGAAATTTTTTTTTCGGTTCTTGTCTTATTTGGGCCATTGGCTGGAATTACAATTCCAGTAGCCAAGAAGCAGCTCAGCTGAACTCCATCTAAGTTTAAGCCCAGATTATACGTATAATGTACTATTCCAAAGGATGACATGTATCACTCTTTTTTTTTGCACCACACCATGGGGAGAAAAAACGATTAAAGCTCCACTAAGAATAGTGAGAATTCTAGAAACAGAAAGAGGATATGGAAGGAAATTTTAACGGAAAAGTGTATCAGAGGGAAGAGTTAAAGATTTTCTGATTGCGATGCGCTGTCGGTATAATTCTAGCCGTCAAGCAGAAATTTTCCCTGAATATGCTTCAGTAACAACGTGAGAATATACATAAGACTTCTCTGTGCAAGTAATAGCAGTGGTCTCCCTGTTGGATTACAGGAGCTCTGCAATAGGAAGTCACTTGCTTGGAATGTGCACGAACAGGGTATCGCTTTTACTACTTTGAGGAACACAAAATTTGCCCGCTCTCATAAATTCATTACAGGTTCTGGAAAATAAGCCTTTGACATATACACTCACGTTTGTGAAAATTGCAACACCATGAAGGACTTACGCGAGTGAGCTGAAATTTTCAGGAAATGCAAAGTAGCGCATGATATGCAAATGATTAGAATTGCAAATCCGTAGCGCATGCGTATGCTGAGCAGCGCCCTCTGAACGGCTGATGGATCCGAATAAATAGACGGCTGTAGCGAGGCGTGTATGGTTATCGGTGGTTATCTGCTAGTGGTAAACGTTAACTCAATCTGTACTTATGCCTCGTCGACGAAAGAGAGCGAGATTTGAACAACTTACAGAGTTTGAACGAGGGAGAATCATCGGCCTTCGTGAAGCTGGATTGTCGTATCGTGCAGTAGCCTCTCGTGTGCAGCGTAACAGCAGCACAGTGATGCGCGTTTGGAAGCAGTGGACGGACGAGTGTCGGACAACTCGGAAATCCGGGAGTGGACCCCGAAATGTGACGTCAGCTCGCGATGATAGACACCTGGTCCGCATGGCGCGGACGGACCGTACAGCTTCCTCTAGACAATTGGCAGCACTGTGGTCAATAGCTACAGGTGTTTCATTGTGTGCTTCATCAATTCGTAGACGTCTGCTGCAGTGTGGACTGCGCGCACGGACTCCTTTATACAGGATCCCCCTAACGCACGACCATCGCCGCCTGCGGCTACAATGGGCCAATCAGCATAGAGACTGGCGTGCTGATTGGCAGCATGTCGTGTTTTCTGACGAATCCCGCTTTAATTTGTGGTACCATGATGGCCGCATTCGTGTCAGACGCTATGCCGGTGAACGCCACCTTCCGGAGTGCATTATCGAACGCCACAGTGGACGAACACCCGGAGTTATGGTCTGGGGCGCCATAGCATATCATAGACGATCTCAATTGCTACGAATTGTGGGCAATCTGAACAGCAACCGGTATATCCGTGAAGTTCTACAGCCCGAAGCTGTTCCCTTCCTTCAAAGCTTGCCAGGCGCTGTATTTCAACAGGACAATGCCCGCCCTCATACTGCTCGGATTGTTAAATCCTTCTTTGCAGCGCAGCAGGTACAGCTTCTTCCTTGGCCTGCGTGTTCCCCGGATATGTCGCCAATTGAACATGTGTGGGATGTCATTGGTCGGCGTCTTGCTCGTGATCCTCGTCCTGTTGCGTCTGCAGACGAACTTTGGGTACGCGTACAAACGATATGGAATGCTCTTCCTCAGTCAGACATTCAAACTTTGTTTGACTCCATGCCACGTCGTGTAGCAGCACTTATTGCGGCGCGTGGTGGCCACACAAAATACTGATTCTGATCTCTTGTTCTTGTTTGTTTGCTTTGAACATTTAATCATTTATTTGTACCACTACCACTCAACTGTGTATTAAATTGCATTCAATTATGACGATTCCTTCTTGGTGTTGCAATTTTCACAAACGTGAGTGTAATTGGCGGGCTTTTTTTCCTCTTAATCTCTCTGTACAAGGCTTGAGTGTGAGGGAAAGACAGAAGTTAGAAATGATTTTTAAGGCATGTTTACTCTTAAAACAAAATTTATCTGCTAAAATTGTGGTTCACTTACGTAAAAGAAATACCGCAGCCTTTTTATTTAGGGCTTCGGTGCGCTGCGGCTGAAATTATATGAGGGTCTTTCAAATGAAAGTGATTCAAGGTGTGTATCCATGAGATATAGCGACAGAAATGAGACAGATACATGGATAGGAACAGCAATATTTAATGATTGAAATGCATACAATGTTTGTTAAAAGAATCACCCATTGCGTTAAGGCAAGCGTCCCATTGCTTGGGAAGGTTACGAATTCCGTCTGCGAAGGACGATGTCTGGTTGATCATGAAACCAGTTCCTAACTGCAGCCTTTACGTACTCGTGGACTGAAAGCGTTGAACCTTTAGGTTTTTTCTTTAGCGGCCTAAAGACGTGATAGTCGCACTACGACAGATCTGGACTGTAAGCTGGATGTTCTAAGACTTCCCACTTTTTACGTGCCAATGCCTCGACACACACCCGGGCGAAATGCGGTCTTGCATTGTCATGCAGAAGGATGACATCTGACTACAGCATACCTGGACGCTTGTTTTTGATAGCCTTATGCAGCTTATCGAGCGTTCCGGTGTACCGTTGGGCATTGAGGGAGGCGTGCGGCTCCTTAAACTCCAGTAATAGGGAACCCTGAATGTCGAAAAATGCCGTCAACATCACCTTTTCGGTTGAGTGCTGAGTTTTGAATTTCTTGGGCCTAGGCGAAGCTGGATGTTTCCATTGCATGCTGACGGAGCTTTCTTCCGGTTGGAAGTGGTGACACAGGTGCTGCAGAAAGTCGTCACCGTCAGCCGTGTAGCGTACGAAATGCTGGCCCATTCGCTGTTTCTTGTGGTGGTCAGACAGTATGCGAGGTACCCATTGGCAACAAACTTTTCGATACTTCAGAATGTTGTGAACAGTACCGATGGAAACATTCAAGTTATTTGTGACATCATGAATGTTTCGATGTCGATTTGCCTAGATTGCCCTGTCAGTGTCCGTAATCAGCTTATCTGTCAACCTTGTGCTTCTGACCGAGCCGCGGCAAATCCGTTGTTTCCTGGCGACCTTCACTAAACATTCTCACCCACCTCACCACGTGTACGGAGACACACACGTATCTCCGTACACGGCTACCATTCTTTGATGAATGTCCATCGGCTTACACCCTTTCAGTATTAAAAACTTAATTACAGCTGGATGATCCATTTTCAACGGAGTTGCATCCGCACCAGCCATTTTTGAATGAGTGCATGTCCTTGCGACAAGTTAGCGCACATCTCCTTCCGCACACACATGCGTGATACATACAGCTTCCTTATCGCGTTTGTTTCACGAAAATCCAGTGAAAAACTTTCACATACGGCGCTTCGAATCACTTTCATTTGAAGACGCCTTATAATTTATCTCGATAACTGAGAAGTACCGGAGCCGGGCTCCGGAGCAATTTAAACTCTGTTCATTAGCACTTCAATTTTTTCTTATTTAGCAATGGAAAGATTTCAATTGTAAAATTACATAAAAAATTCTAAAATACACACTTCTTTATCTGAAGTTGTCATATATATGATTTTCAGCACAAGCAGCAAGTTTGGGTTGTTCAGCTGCTTTTTGACATCTATCATACCTGTCTGCAGGAATGACCATTCATTCTCCTTCTAACTTAGACAAGCAATCTCTGGTGATAAACTAATACACTAAGCTTTGGGAAAACTGAGCTTAGAATATTGAGATATTGCTATTAAATTTCTCATATATTAAAAGCAAAGAATATAAATATAAATTATTTTGTATAGCAACACGTACTTTTGCCCTGGATGGCATAACAAACATCGGCCATTGTATTGTATATGAGATTCAAATCCAGTAGAAGGGGAGAGATTTGTAACAATATAGGTTCTTAGAATGTACTGACACTAAAAATTTTTCGAGATGAATGTCATCTCGAGAGACTAGTGATAGAATTGAAATTTTGATGTATTAAAAAGAAAATTTCTCCGTTTATAAGCTTTCTTTTCTTTACCGTAGTTTCCATTTTTAATGCCTTACAGGTGCGATTTTCACGATATTCATTGCTGGTACAAACATATCTGCTTCTTGCACAAAATGTAAACAAACCAGGTACAAAGTGCCTTTAAATTTGAATATAACATCTCATTAGGTCAGGAAAAATACGATTTTGAGACTTTACTATAAAACTTGGCTTTTTTCCTTCCGTTATGCTACGGATTCTTAAAAATGTTGAAAAATTTAAAGTAAATAAATAAAAATAATTAGTGATGGAACTTTATTTTTAGTCCAAAGGGATTTAGTCCCGAAGGACTATTACTTTCGTTTGGGCGTTTTGCGTTGTTTCACAAAAAACGGCGTATCACTTTTCAATTTAGTCCTTATGTTTCTTTGTTGGTTATTTTATTTTTTTTTTGAAGTAGCTTTCTCTTCAAAAATCGTCTGCGTTGCACGGGAAAATAAAAAGGAATTTTAATTACAATTATAAATAAATAGCCAAATAAATGTGAAATTCGTAACAATATTCTCTAAAACTTTAACGAATTTTTCATTAACAAACTCAAAGATTTCAAAGCCAGCAATACCAACGTTGTACAGAAAAACATTTTTATCTCCATCGCGTGAGAGTGTGTACCGAAATTTCTAAAGATATGGTCAATTTAAAATTAGTTTGCGATATT
The DNA here is from genome assembly GCA_000611955.2 of Stegodyphus mimosarum. Classification (NCBI taxonomy): domain Eukaryota; kingdom Metazoa; phylum Arthropoda; class Arachnida; order Araneae; family Eresidae; genus Stegodyphus; species Stegodyphus mimosarum. The sequence continues at coordinate 149,767 of KK116721.1, read as the reverse complement.
GCTCTTGAAATCAATTTTATGGTTTAAGTGCAAGAACATGGTATTTAATAAATAAAGGTAACACACAAAATGTTAAATAAACGCCCCTTTGGATGTAATTAAAATCTGAAACCTTTCAGATTTTTTTTATTTTTATTTATTTATTTAATTTTTTTGTGCCTATAATATTATGCATCTGATAAGTGATATGAAGCACAAGCGATAAGAAACTGTTAAAACATCCTCTTTCAAAAATTCTCCGTGTGTTTTGGTTTTTCTTGTTCCCAAAGCTTGACGCACATGTATTTGCTTCTGATGTCACAAATCCCAAATTTCGCGTGTGCCGGTTACGGAGCCCCATAAAACTCAACCTTTCTTTCTGAGATCCTGAGAGAGATGACATCACACTCTTGAAGGAAATCAAACGAATATTAATAACTTTGAGAGAAATAGAAATAATTCTTAATTTTGCTGAAATGGACTGAAAGATTTCGCCACTAGTTTGAGAACAGCACTGCTACTAATGACGGAAAGGAATAATTCAATTTTATGCCACTAGATGGCAGCACAGGACAAAGCAATTAAATTTTGGACTTTCAATAGCATCCGTGGAAGCCAATTTTATTTTCAGTTGCTGGATCTTCCTTCATAAATGCTTCCTGAATTATCCTATCAAGCGTGAACGATTGTTAGAGTTTGAGGTTTCATAAACAATATAGTTTACTATCTCGGTTTATGATGACGAATTGAGCATCTTGTGAAGCTGCTGAATTAATAATAAGTCATAATTTCCGAGACTGTATATAATTTCTGAGGGATGACTAGTAAATTTCTTATGAAAATTGTGAGCCACAACAAGAATTTCGTGATGATATTCAGGCCTCTTGATATTCAGGTCGTTATGAATTACTGCACTCCTTATAAACGAGGAAGCATTAGTAATTAGACGAAGAGCTTTGTTTTGCAGTCTTTGAATAATTAGGTGATTTACTATTTAAGCCGTAGCGATACAAACAGGAGAAGAGTAGAGAAAAATCGGCCTAATTGTTTGAAAGTATAGAATTCTTTAAATAAAATATTTATTTATAAATTATTTACTTGTGTAACTCCGCCCATTTTGATGTTAGGGATTTCAAACAGGCATTAAAATCACTTCTAATGACTTTTTGTTTATTCAAGCGATCATTTTCGGGACTTTTAATTCCGAATATTAATCTGCACCTTTTAAATCAGCCATGAAGTGAATGTATTCTAAACAGTTTCTATAAATACACTGCTTTTTCGTATTATTTAATCTCATTAATTGTTACATCTTCTAGCTTATTACATAAGGCTTCATTTATTTTTACTAATGGTTATTTTGATTCTTTGGCCTTTTCTGTCTTCTCGGATTCCCCTCGCGTTTCCTTGCCAAATGATGTAAATTAGGTAGGGTGCTCTCTGCTGGTATAGGTTCTGAGTGAACCAGTTAGATTAAAATGAATTGTGTAGTCTTGTACTACTCTTAACTTTAAATTTAGTATTACGTATCTTTTAAGTTCTCACCGCAAGTGGTCAGTGTTTGTAAGCACGTAAGTCCGTGCTGTGTGTAAACTATATTATACTCAATAAAAGGATGTTTTAGGCTCCGTCAGACGGCGCTATAAATGTCATAAGAGGTTCAAGCCGAGCTTTGTTGCTAAGTAACCACACCTTGCAACATCACAAAAACTGGTTTAGGGGCTTGGGCATAACGTCTGAAGTTTTCAACTTTATGCCGATCAGAGAGAACGCGCTAAACCTATTGAGGGGGAAAACAGAATGGGAAAGCTGTAGACTCATCCACGCATGTGCAAATTTAGCTTCTCTAATTGGCTACGGCTTAGACCCCGTCTCGCAGTTGTAAACGGAATTCCCGCATTTTATGCCTTATAACTATGCCTTATATAAATAAGAGCTCGAATAGTTTAGATGTGCTTCTGCATAATTTCTATAGTTTTTTGATAACTTAGATGCCTTTACAAGTTACATCAGAATTATTTTATAAATTAGAAATCTTCGATATGGTTAGTGCGTCTTTCACAAGGACCTTGATGCATAACACCGTTAAGCTTGGAGGCATTCTGCAATTCATATACTCATTAAAGCCAATTTAGACGAGCCTGAGTGTAGTTCAAGCTGCATTCAAACATCGAACTTAGAGAAAAAGTAGTGCTTCCTTGAAAGATTTCTTTGCTTAACTAATGAGTATATGGTATAAAGGACCATGGACTCCCGATTAACTGGGGTTAATACCGGAGACGATGTTCCCGGTTAATCCGATAGCAGTTAAAAAAAAGGAAGGAGGAATAACCCATATTAAAATTAACAGAGAAATGCTATTAATAATTTATCTGTATTTTCAAGCAGTTTAATGTGGAGAATATGTAAATTTAGTTGTGTAAATTAAACAAATTTTCAAATCAATGAAACACTTCAAAACAGAAAGAAGAATTTTTTTTTTATATAGCTGTTGTATTTCGATAGAAGACAATGGAAAACAATAGATTAAATAGCTGTACAAGTGATTTATTTTCACGATTTAGTAATTTACTTTTAATGAGAGATTTAGCAATGTATATATTTCAGGTTATTGTACAGTTAAATTACGCATTGTGTGGACGAATTGTTGTGGACGAAAATGAGTTCCTAAATATTGAGCCTTCCGACAATTATCCTTTGCATTTTTTCCCCTTCTGTATTGCCCTTAAAATTTTTGCTTTATTATGATGCTTTGTGATATTTTCCTTCATTCCACAATAAACAAATTTAACTTTTTTCAGATGAGATCCGATTAATCGCCAACTCGGTTAATCGACATCCGATTAATTGGGAATGGACTTATGTGTGTTTTAGTGTGCATTACGTATCGTTTCTATCAAAAGACATTTATTTAGTCATATGTTACTCTTAAAATTTAATTGGATATATTATTCAGAAATAAGTTTTAAAATCAACATATTTCTTTTTCACATATATGCAATGAGTTATTAACAGAATTTCCATTCGTAAAAAGCAATTTAAAGTAAAAAATTAATTATAGAAATAAGTTTAAAAGAAATTATAAATAATTTATATTGCTGCGAACTAATCTACAATATCATTTAAATTCTGAGAACATAAGTAAATCAATTGCAAGTATGAAATATAAAATTGTAATTAATTTTTTTTTAAAATCCTAAAAATAAAAAATATGCATAAGTGAATAATTATTGAGCTGGCAGAAGACCGACTTATCAAGGGGAAGTTGCCCTCAAACCTAACTCTTCGATTATTCAATTCGTGTTTCGTCATTTATGTAGGAAAGTGTAAAATTCAAAACCAAAAGTAAAACCAAATGATGTGACCTACCAAAGGCTATTCAAACAGATGGAACTTTTAGAAAATTACAAATCAAAGCCAATACAAAACAATACCCTTTATAATACCAATTTTTTAGAAAACCAATTTAATTTAGAAATTTTTTGTGGGCAAGAGGCCAAATTTCATTCCTTGCAGCAATGGCGCAAGAGAATTATTTAAATTTAATTTAACTTTACTGTATTCTTTTGAAACAATATACACAGTCCAGTCACATTAATGTGACCATCTGTCAAAAGCCAGAATAACCACCTTTCGCAGAGCGGACTGCTGCGACACGTGCAGGAAGAGAGTCACATAGGTCCCTGAAGGTGTTCTCTGGGATGTTGAGCCATGCCGACTCTAATGCGTGGCCAGCTTGC
>KK116721.1:85824-145987 GCA_000611955.2 Stegodyphus mimosarum | reverse complement strand
CCTGTTAACAAATGTTAAACAAACATAAAGAGAAGAATATTTTCTGTTTAGGAAATGTAATGCCCTGCAAATGTTAAAAAAATATACACTCTTTTGCAAAAAAATCGAAGCACCAAGAAGTACTTTTGCGATCGTGACGAAATTTGGTATGGAAAAACATCTTGATCGAACATGCAAATGATCAAAGTTTCAAGGCAAATGAACAGGAATTGCGATCATAGCGCGCATTTCTAGTGCGCAATTCAATAAAACCAGTAACAGAGGCGGAAAATTTATCGTTTTTTGTTGCTGCCATTGTAATTCCGTAAAGAAGCAACTAAAGATACCATTATGACGGCATCGAAGACCTTACAGACAACTAAACGACTTCGAACGTGGTCGCATTGTAGGGTTGCGTGAAGTTGGGTGGTCATACCGAGCAATAGTTCGCCACTTGCAGTGTACAGACACTGCTGCGCAAAGATGTTGGCAGCAATGATTGCTACAAGGAAATGGCCGACGAAATGAAGGCTCTGGAAGGCCAAGGAGCACAAATGCGAGGTAGCCCTAACGGTATCATTTTCGACTATTCAACGCATTACCGCCACGTCTATACCTCCTATGGTACTGTCCACCATTTCACGGCGCTTGTTTGAGGCGGGGTTACGGCCACAGAGGCCTTTGAGACGTTTGCCTTTGAGTCCACAACATCGGCGGAGTCGTCTGGAGTGGTGCCGCAGTCGATCATCATGGCTGCCACCAGACTGGCATCGTATAGTGTTCAGCGATGAATCCCGCTTCACTCTTGAATCAGATGACCACCGTGTTCGTGTCTGGAGAGGACGGGTCAGCTGTCCCAATTAGTCTTTGTTTTAGAAAGGCATGCAGCCAGAACCCCTGGTGTGATGGTGTAGGGCACTATTTCTTATGACAGCAGGTAATCTTTAGTCATCCTCTGTACATCTTTAACAGCTCAACGATATGCTGATACCACCTGCGGCCGGTTGCATTACCCTTCATGGCACGTCATCTCTGGACCATTCTCCAACAAGATAAAGCGAGGCCACATACCGCTTGCATATCTCTGGCCTGCCTCCGTGCGGCTAATACTCTTCCTTGGCCAGCAAGGTCACTAGACCTTTCACCAATCGAGCATGTCTGGAACATGGTAGGCCGCCAATTTAAAAAACTTAACTGCCAGATTCGGGCACCACAAAATATCGCAGATCTGGAGCGACAAATGATGAATGCCTGGCAGAGTGTGTCGCAGGATGACACTAGGAACCTCTACCACTCCTTGTCTCGACGAATTCAAGCATGCATTGCCGCCAGGGAAGGTTCGACCAACTACTAATTTGAACACTTAATGGGTGATTGTGAGCCGTGAACAGGCACTATGACCTTGAATTTTTAATCATTTTATTATCTGTGTATGAGCTATACACATATTCAAGTTCATCAAAAACAACTACTTCCTTCATAGTGCTTCGATTTTTTTTGCAAAAGAGTGTAGTTTATAATTATGCTGCGTATGTATTATCCCATTAAAGTGAACGAATATCGAACCATGAAACTTGTCGGAAATCCCGCCTAATTTGTGAAAATCATTCCTGCGGAATTCTAAAGGGACTGACACTTTTTTTATTTAATAAAGAATCAGTATTCTACCTGCTTCTTTTTTGCGCTTTGCAAAAAGACTTTGGTCAGTTTGTACTACTTTGTTAAGACTTCTGATTTTATCGGAAGCTCTGCTTAGAGCACTATGAATACAAATTTCCTACAGATAAGTGTTCCGATCTATTGTTGTTTTTTTGACCATATTCAGTTGACCATATTGTGTGCATTAATATACACTTTTTTGCTAGTAAGATCACATTTTTTTAATAATTGAGTGCTTGCTTTGAAATGGAAAGAAGGGTGATAAAACTGTGACAGGAAATCTTTTATCCTTATTTGTTCATTTGCTATTTATTCCGAATTTTTACATAGCATGGATGCTTAATTAATTAGTAATTATTATTATTACCATTATGTTCTTAATGAATGATATTTGAAATTAAATTTGAACACAAATTGCAAATGGAAAAAAATTAATGTGCTCCTGGAGAGGACTATTTTGAACATTACATTGAAATGACTCCGATCACCAGCACTGAAAGTTGTGACCCCTGACACAATAAAATAACACCTGAGCACTGAAAGTTTCACTCCAGTTTGTTCTTAATAATATTATAGTGCGCAAACTGTATGAGCATTCTCATGTGTTTTTATGCCTCGCTAAAAGGTACCCTATAATGTCAACTCTTTTCAAAGTGGATAGCTCTGTAATCTTCCGTCGTATAAGACTGCCTATCGGAAATTCTAAAGATATGCTCAATTTAAAATTATTTTGTGACATTGCTTTTGAACTCAAGGATTTCAAAGCGAGCAATGGCAACGTTATACAGAAAAAAGCATTTTTATCTCCAGTGCGTGAGACTGCCTATCGGAAATTCTAAAGATATGTTCAATTTAAAATTATTTTGTAACATTGCTTTTAAACTCAACTTTATGCTTTAAGTGCGAAGAACATGATATTTAAGAAATAAAGGTAATACACAAAATGTTAAAAAAACGCCCCTTTGGACGTAATTTAAAATCTCACACCTTTCAGATTTTGTTTAATTTTTTTTAGATTCGTGCACATGAATTACATAGTGGCGACTCCAGCGGGGGCCACGATCCACAATTTGAAGCGCTGCAAATGTATTGTGGACAGACTTGTGCTGCCATCTACTGGTCTTCTTTTAAACCTCTTCAAAAGTTGCTTAAAACCAGTCTTCAAGTAAATTTGAATTAAATTTTCGTATCTAAATACACCTTTACTTTAAGCTTTGATAAATAATCATTATAAATGTAATTTTTTATTACTTATTTCTTTGAGTTAAAAATAATACGCAAAATACTAATCATTGATCATGACAAAGCAACAAAAATCAGCATAATTTCCGCAAATTTGCAGGAGTAGTTCAGTACAAATCCTTTTACTTCAGGTTCAGCGTGAAAATGACGAATGCAATTGAAGAAGAATCATCATTTTCACTCCTGCAGCTGAAGAAGGTTTTATATTCAAACCTTCGAAACTCGTTCTCTCCTAAGGAATTTTTGTATCCAAATTTGAGGAAATTATACTGATTCTTACTGATTATGCCTTAGCTTCTCCAATGAATATCTATTAGTTGTTTGTTATATTACTTCGTTTCTTCCATGGAAATTTTATTAAAAGCTTAATTTCTTAAATAAAACATTCAGGCACCCATCATATAGGAAGTTCGAGTCACAAAATAGTAACAATTAATTAAAATATTCAAAAATTGTTAAAGTAAAATTTTAAGTTAAAATGTATGAAAGAAAGAGATATTACAAATTGATAATAAAATATGAAAGGGAGCATAGGAGAAATGCAAAAATTATTTTTAAATATCGCATTTAACTAATCGTCATGCATATTGTTCGTCTAATATTGTAGGAATTGCAAGATAATTATTTATTTTCGTGCTTGGTCTTGTTTGATAGATTATGACAAAGCACACTAGGGCTAACTGCCTAAGGGGAGGAATGCTTTCCTGGAGGACCTTCTAAGAGAACTGACTCATATACGCGTTACACATGGGGAAAACCACGAAAGCGTCCATGCAGGCAGCCCGTTCGTCTGGAATAGAACGCAGGTCAGATCTACCAGTATTTAGCTATTTTACCACTCGGTCGCTGGTGGGCTTCATTTTCGTGTTTATCAAAAATAAAGTTTAATGTTCAGTAAAATAATGAATTTTGTAACCAGAAATTCTATAATTCCATTTGCCTTCTTGATATGTGCTATTATATTTCATTTTTTATTCTTGTTTAATTCTGTTAAGTCAATAAGTATATGATATACAAAGCTATTTGACACCACACTGAATGTAATATGAAACATATGCACTAGTAAAATAGTTATTAGTAAATTATTCAGTTTACTTTATTTTTACATTTGGATTACAAAAATCTGTTTTCTAGTGTTCTGTTTGTTAAAAAATCTTTTTATTAAGGAAGCAAATTCTTTAACTATTGTATCATGGTTAAATTTTTGAGCTTGATTAATCTCATTTAAGAGCAAAGCGAATCCTGTCTCATACTGCTTCGTAAACAGCTTTTCTTTTTATTAATTTTAATTTTGAGATTGATCTTTCAGCCTTAGCTGCAGTCACATGAACTGTTAAGTGGATGAAGCATCATGAAAGGTCAATGAAACTGAACTGTGATTCATTATCAATAATTCTGCTAATCTTTTGGCTCTATTAATTTTTTTAAGCTTCTCTTTAAGTGACACCTTAAGTAGAGATAATTGGGATGGAAGTGTTTCGCACAAAATCAACTGTTTTGTCCTGGATCTCTTTTTCATTAGATTTCATAAAAAAATTCAGGTTGAATTTATTGGAAATGATGCCGAAGCTGAGGGCATAAATTATCTATCATTGGTTAAAACACAATTATCCTAAAGTATTATGGATATTTTAATCGCTCATCTTCTCATAATTCATTTCAATGCTTTTTCATTTTTCTAACTCTACTTCGGCAAAACTCTTTAACCATTTCCCAAGGCTCATTGATCTCTGAAGCGGCAGTGATTTCGAGATCGCATGATCTCCAAATTTTCTTCGCATTTCAGTAATTTTAAGCAAGATGTTCTCCAGTAATCAATATGCTGATTATAAATATACGGTTTCAGATTGCTAAGACTTTGAAACAATCTTTTGGCAGCCTAAAACGTCGCACTGTATACTTAACAATAGAACAAAGTCAAATATTTCCAGTTTTTTTTTTTCGTTAGTTGTATCGCTTCATTCCTTTTTTTGCTGTTTTGAGTAGTCAGAATTATGCGGCTGAGACATTCCATCACATCACCAAATCCATGCTTTAAAGGAACGATTCTCAACCGGTGGTACGCGTACTACTGGTGGTACGCAAGAGAAAAATATGTTGAACACAAAGAAACAACGTATTTTTTACTATTAAATTAAAAAATTACATACCTAATACCCTCTTTAAGGTTTTTCTCTAACACTAGTAAATTTCTGCGATGAGCGTTATTCAAGGTCAATAGCTGCTCAGAGACTTTAGCAAAATAATTCGTTTTTATTTTAACAAATATTGTTTCAGCCATAGACAATACAAAATTTGGCATAAATGTTGTTTTTAAAAGGAGTGTTAGAAATGGATGTTGTATTTAATAGGAATAAAAATAAAATGCTATAGAAAAATAATAGTATCTCATTAATTTAGAGTTGATCGATTTATTATCATGTTTACGCTTTATGTCGCCCCTATTTCAGGACTCACATTGCTCTGTTTTTAATAAGAATAATTTTTTACATCCATTTACTGCCTCTAACAACAGGTATTTTGTTTTCTTGTTGCTTTGTATAACTTGCTTTAGTACGCGATTTGAGAACATCGTTATTTGTTTTTGATGAACTCGTATTATAGTGTGCATTTAAATATTTGTGAAAAAATAATAAAACAAACCTAGATTTTCAAAATGGAAAAAGCTAGGATTGACTAAGCAGAAAAGTGGTGATTCACAGGTGATGGATCCAGGACAATCTTCTAGCACTAAGAATATTGAAAAGAAATATAGTTTACAGAAAATGTAATGAAAGTTGCTTAACATTAGGATTTGCTTGGAATGGAGATGAAATGGACTCTCAACCTCAATGTGTTGTTTGCGGTAAACTATTGTCCAATCAAAGTATGAACGCATCGTTTCTTAAAAGATATCTTGAATCTAAGCATGCCAGTTTAAAGGATAAATCTGAAGAATATTTTAAGAGGAAATTATCGGAGTTCAAAAATAGCAAACAAGTATTGAAAGGTTTTGTTTCCTCAAGTGAAAAGTTTTGGAAGCTTTATAACTTGAACTAACCTAGTAAGCCAAAGAATTGTCAACACTGGGCAGGCTCACACTATTCAAGAGAACCTTATATTAACAACAGCTAAAGATATCGTTTTAGCATTATTCAACGAAAAAGCGGCTAATAAACTTAATAATATTCCGTTATTCAATGATATAATAAGTCGACTAATTCATCAAATGGCGAATTCCTTAAATAAGACTATAGGATTCTAGTTAAATTGATTGTCCTTAGCAACTAAATACTTGAGAAGAGTGTAGTAAATTATTCTCTGATCTCCTGAAAACGACAAGATCAAAGTCCAAAGAAGGGTTAAAATAACCTTTTATTTAACTTAGAGAATATTTCTCAGTCTGCCCCTCTCGGGCTTACAGAAAGCCTCCACTTGGGCTTTAACATAAGATAGAAAATAAGCAACTAAACTAATTCTAATAACTAAAATTTAGCCGAAGCTGTACAGAAATAACTAACCTAGTTGTCCCTTGTTTAAACCTCACCGGCGAATACTAACGGGCACGCACAATACGAATGAATGTAGTAAGATTGGTTTAAAGCAGCGATGTGACCAGAAGGCAGAACACGCTCTACTGAGAACTTCTGAGCTCTTCTACGGAAGTGTCCAGCAAGAAATCTTCCGAAGTAATGGCGTTAGATACCAGGGTGCCTGGGGGCGAGACACTACCCCTAATCGAATACAGTTAAAACTTGCGAATGGATTCCAATATTAAATTAGGTCAAAGATCTTAACAGGTTTTTTTTATACTAATATTTTTAGTTCTACGGAACTGAAACTTCCCATTAAATACTGGTTCTGCCTCATTTGCATAAAACGCGATACTGAAAACTCATTCTGGCAGAGAATTGTAGTTGGGAAAAAAGAAAGTAAAGGAAAGGATTTAAAAATTAAAATAACTGTTAGGAAATTAAAATGATCTCTACAAGACACTTATTCAAAACATACAACACAGTGAGTATTTCGCATTGCAATTGGATGACAGTACTGTTATAACTAACGTTATTTAATTAGTAGTTTACATACGATTTCGAAGAAGATAAGCGAATTGCCGAAGAATGTTTATTTTGTAGATCTCTTCATGATAGAGAAAATGCAAATGGAAGTTTCAAAGTAATTGGCAATTTACTGAGAATGATATTCCTTGGAATGGGTGCATTGTTTTATGCAGAGACGGAGCTCGGGCTTTAACAGGAAAACATTCCGGTGTTATTTCTCAAATAAAGAAAGTCGCCTGAAACTAAATTTAGTCAATGTTCCATTCTTCGTGAAGCTTAGCCAAAACAATCCCAGAAAACCTGAAATTCGTTTTGAATCAAGCTGTGAAAATTGTTTATTTTATTAAAAGCCGAGCTTTAAATTAAAGAATATTTACGATTTTACGCCAAGAGATAGGCAGTGAACATGGAACTCTTTTGTTACATTTCGAACTAAGGTGGTTATCCAGAGACAAAGTTTTAAATCGTCTTCTTGAACTTCGATCAGATATTCAAATTTGAATTGCAAAAATGTTTATTTAGTGAATTATGGTTGATGCTAATTTTCGGGAAGTTAAATGAATTAAATTTAGGCTTGCAAGGACAAAGTGTTAATTTGTTTAACATTAGAGATAAAATAAATGAAATGATAGAAAACTCGAGCTAATAATCAAAGAATTGAATAATAATGTTTTCAGCTTTTCATCACTTTTAGAAGTTTTCTTACCGAAAATAATTTGAAAATAAAAGGAGAATTAGCATCCGACATTAAAAATCATTGTTTTTCATTCATATATAATTTCAACATGTATTTTCTTGAGGATTATGAATAAGAAAATTGGATTGGGAATACATTTTGTTCAGATGTACCTGAAATTTTATCTCGTGGAGGAAAATAACAATTGATAGAAATTTCCTGTGATCGAACTGCAACTGAAGATTTCAAAATAACACACTTCTTAACTTTTGGCTGAACCGAAAAAAAGAATTTAAAAGCATTTCAAATAAAGCTATTAAATTTTTATTCCCTTTTTGCACATCCTATTTGTGTGAGCATAGATTTTCTTCCATTTTATATTTGAAAAGTAAATGCAGACCGAAATTAAGAGTGGATCCTAATTTACGGTTAAAACTAAGCGAAATAAGACTATACATAAAGAAATTGCTCTCTCTGAAACAGGCCCAAATTTCGCACTAAATTTTATAATTAAAGTATTATAACTTAAATGTTGATAAAATGGTAACCAAAAATGGCAATCTTTTTTTTTTAATATTTCTATTGAGAAAATGAAAAATAATTATTGTAAAATGTAGCCGGTGGTACTGAACTTATTCTGCTTTTGTTTGGATGATACGCGTTAGTCAAAAGGCTGAGAACCGCCGCTTTAAAGCATATACTGCATCGTATTTACCAGCTCAGAGAGTTGGGTTTAAAACTTTAAGTGTTTTTATATTGTACGATCCATTATTGTATACTGGGGGGGGGGAAAAGTGACAGTTCTGTATCTCCTGTTCTACTGGGCCGATTAGCAAAATTCAATTCGCGTTTTTCATGTCTCGAAAGAGCGACTTAGCGTGGCTTATATTAGATTTTATATGTAGCACTGTTCTAATATAGGTATTTTAACACAAAATCGGACCTTTTTCTGAAATGACATGCCAATGTTTTTCCCATATTTCGATTCTACGACTAGAATTACGCCAAACTGCCAAGTTTTGTAGATATCGCACGAGTAGTTTTTAGAAAATTATGCCTCAAAATTTTAGCACCTCAGTGTTAACTGAGTTTGGAATATATTCATAAATATCTCTTTTTTTATTAAATTTATTTGATTCTTCCTTTCACATTTCAAAATTTAGGTTCATTCCAAATAACATTCACCCATTTTTTTGTGATTTATTTTTTAAAATTTGTATTTTAAAATAATTTTTATAAATTTTTCGAAAAAAATTTTGAATTATAACCCATAAAATTTGTACCATCATCTTAAAGAAGACGTATTTCTAAGCATACCTGCAAAAAGTTAGAATTTTTTATTCAAAATTTCCTAGCATATACATGAATTTATATATTGGCGCATTTTGAAATTTGGCATATTTGTCGAAATCGATAATAACGTCAAATGTGGTTTAGGCACTTTGTTAAAATTATTTGCAAGTAGGAACGATGTCTTCTTTATTTCCGCTTGTCCACAATGTAAAGAGATAGGAACGATGCGACGATTTTTTAACTCCTGCACAATGGAGTGGAAAATATGCGATATATTAAGAAGTTCGCCAAGTGAATTATTCTTGGCGCAAACTGAAAAAAAATGTGCCAAGTTCAATTTTGAATTTCACCGTAAATTTCGCACCAAATTTTACAAAATTTAATATTTAGGCATAATTTGGGTCGTAGAATCGAAATAGGGAAAAAACTGGTATGTTATTTCAGAAAAAGTCCCATTTTGTGTCAAAATACCTATGTTCGAGCAATGCTATATGTAAATATAATATATATCCTAAGCCGCGCTTTCGAGGCATGAAAAACGCAGTTTGAATTTCGTCAATCGGCGCACTAGAACGGAAGATGTCCCACTTTTTTTTCGCAGTGTATATTGTTTTCAATCCTTCCCAGCGAATGACCAATCTAATGTAATCTAATCTATGACCAATCTAACAATATATATTATATATTTTGTATTGTTTTGAAAGGTGGCAGATTTCTATGTTTCTATCAACAGCATGTTTTAAAACTAAAATTTAAGTTATGAGCCGTACATGGCAAAAAGTAAATGAAGCCTTTCTATTTTATTTTTATTTCACATCATTGTATAACCCCACTCGTTACTGCTGCACCATTATATTCTTGTCCACGACATTTTGTTTTGTTTGGTTTGTTAGATTATGGCAAAGCATACTAATCTGCACAAGAGGAGGGATGCCTTCGCGGAGGACTTTCTAAGGGAACTGGCTCGTATACACGTTACACATGGGAAAAACCACGAAAGCGCCCATGCAGCTTTCTCGTTCGCCTGGAATCAAACCCAAGTCGGAAATACCCGTGTTTAGCTATTTTACCACTCGGCTCTTATGCTGCAAGTCCATGATTTCTTCTTCAAGGCCGTTTAATGACTGATTCTGTATTTTCTTAAAAAAGGTTAAAACTTTACAGATCTTTAACTTATCAAGTTTTTATATTCTGTTCGTTCATTATTGATTTTTACCACATCATCTGTAGTAATTCGTGAAACGTTGGATTCTACTTTGACAAGAGCTCAAGGATTGATAGGAAATTTCCGTTGTTGTTATGTTTAAGTCTGTCATTAGCCGCACGAGAAGCGATACTGCATGTTGCAAGAGACAAAACCTATACGTTGACTGCGTTTTTTTTAGCTTGCTTTCTTATGAGACCAAAGGGTCGCGGACAAAAACTTCTAGAACAATTAAATAAATCCGCTGCCTAAAAACTGGACTAAAAGTCTAAGAAACTAGGCAACAAGAACATAAAAGTTCTCGAAACATGCGCTGTAAACCACGCAGGCAACGCTATCTATTATCACTGGAACCAATCAGAAGAGATAATCGCTCTATCATCGCACTTTGTGGTAACCCTTACAAACCTTTCATCTAAAACCGCCTGTATAGTGGTGCCATTTGGTAGCAGGTTGACAAAATCTAATCAGCCACTGATGCATCCGCGGATATCATTTGTTATTTAATTAGAAATAAACTTTATATCTAATTAAATAAGAAACTTATTAGATAAATAATTTCTGGCCTTGAAAAAATAAATATCTTTAGCAAATTTTAATTTTTTGTTGGTGATCGATCGTAGTCAGAGCTTGTAAGAAGAGTAAAGAAGTAGCGCACCTTCACCATGAAGGCTGAAAGCATTGGGGGAGGGAGTTATAAATTTGTAATTAAAACTAAGAGCAAACAAGGCATAAATCCTATGAGGCTAGAAAATCCGAACTTGAGAAAAGGAAAAACCTTTCATCCTCGCTATTTAGAAAATTTAGCATTGGAGCATCTAGTTTAATTATTTCCCAGTTAAAGGAATATTTTAGAAGTGAGAGGGAATCATATTTGATATCTTGGTTAGTTACTTTTTTGTTGCATTCTATCGCCTTCGATTTCACTATACCAATAAACATAACGAATGTATAAAATATTACTTTTCGATTAAGTAAACAATGCAAGTTAAAACTATTTTAACACTCTGAATTTCATTTTATACTCAAAATTTAAAATATTTACCTTTCTCTTCTTTACCTTCTTCGATTAATTTTTTTAAACAAATGTAATTTCTTGAAACTAAAAAAGTAATTTAAGCATTTCTCTTCAGAATACAGATTTTTAAATATCCACAAACTTCAGATGTCTTTTTCGTTTATATTGGTTATGAGATCCCACAAGAAAGGGTTTAATGTTAAAGCTTTGTTTAGGTTCACATGTATTTCGTTTTAGCATTTTGTACTAAACATTAATTTGCAATAAACACAGATTTCAGTCCATAATTTAATTATACTAAAATTATATACTGATGCGTAACGTTTTTGTGAATAGTAGTTAAATGATAAATAATTACTTCTGTTGTGTGGGGTTTCTTGTCTTAATGAATGACATTCGTCTCTTACCGTCTTTTGGGGTAACCATCACATTTGCTGAGCGTTATACAACACAGAACCAAAAAGTACCATTTGCTTCAAATTGCATCTAATGTTGGTTATTGTAATATATGTGGAGTAGTTTAAATTTTTCAAACTTATAAAAAACAAAACGTATAATTGTCTTAAAATAATTTCTGACTGTGCTTGAAATTTTACTTTGATTTTCAATGCTTCCCAGTGGAAAAGTTAAATTATTTGTAGCAAATGTTGAATATCATAATTTCATATCCCGAGGAAAAGAGTCTTAATTTAAATTATTAAAACACAGCCAATTTCTACAACTACTTTTCTCACATTTACGTAGCACATTGTAAAACAATTTTAAAAGATCATGAATATTTGGAAAACTGACACTGCAAAAAATATTTCCTAATTCGCATATTTAAAGAAGGAAAGCTCTCAGCAAATTAGTATGGTAATAAAAATTCACGTTTAAGCAACAGAAACAAAAAAATGAAGTAAAAATAATGTGTAATTAATAATGTAATTTTAATTCATCATTCCTTCATTAAACAAAAATGCACACTTTATGGTTCGTTAATACCAATTTTGTAGCGGGTTTCTGAAAAGAAATACATGATTCCTTGTGCACTGAAATAACAGAAAAAGATAGCTTTTGAAACTTACTTGGAAATTAATTCAATGCTTTCAATTAAACGTTTATTTCTAGGTATTTAGCTCAGGTAAAAAGATTACACGATAATGAAATCATAAAAAGTATTTACATGGGCAATGAATAACTTACTTTCAGAATATGAAAAACAGGGTCTTATTTCGAAGGAAGTATATATAGTGGAAACACTTATTAATTAAA
The DNA here is from genome assembly GCA_000611955.2 of Stegodyphus mimosarum. NCBI lineage: Eukaryota > Metazoa > Arthropoda > Arachnida > Araneae > Eresidae > Stegodyphus > Stegodyphus mimosarum. Next base: position 133,622 of record KK116721.1, on the reverse strand, counting down.
CTAAAAGAGAACTTAATAATTAAACTAAGAGAAAACTAAATAATAATAATGTTACATGTTACATTTTCTTACAACAGAACTTTTAATTTATTAAATTAAAACTAAATTTAGTCAATTAATTTCAGTTTAAACGTTCAAAAGAAAGTGAGAGGTATTTTATTTTAAGTAACCACCTATTATGATTCAAGTCTACGATAATTTCCCCTTTCTGTATTCCTCCACAGAATCCAAATTAGATTTTTGGGCATTTAAGGGGAGGGTTTTAGACGTTTAGATGAGAATTTCTGGCAGCCTCATTTTGCTGTTAATATTTATTATCGCCAGCTCTGTATATAGTCATATTCCGGTCTCAGCGTCTTGCTAGCCGATGCTTTAAAATACGTTTTGGTAAAGTTCTGAGCCAACTCAATTAGTCTGTTTTATATGTGTCTCCGACTATGCTACTTACACCGAAATTTTAACGTTCTATTATGTTAGTTTAAATACTCGCAAGGCAGCGGAGTTCGCTGTAGCACAAACTGTGCCTGTTTTGTTCAGTTAAGGATTAGATAAAAAGGTTATTTTAACCCTCTCCGTATTTGTGAGTTTTTAGCGATAACTCGCTATCAGTCTTGTAGGGTCTGCAGGACATTAGCTTCCAGTTACAACAGAACCCTACAAAATGTTGAATGTTTTTTGGAAATTTTTGAATCTGAATCTAACATTGCTATTGCATAAAAAAACAACCTGTTTTGAAAAACTTCCGTTTTAACAAATGGGCATCCCTCAAATTCAGGACTGGTTACGCCAGTGTTTGCAGTCAGCTAGAAATCATACGAAAATGTGCGGTTAACTCTTTTACCTGTTGCTTGTGTCTTTACATTCAGGCCTTTATTTCTAAAGTTAGAATAGCTTAAGTCTATGGAAGACCATGAATACAAGTGAACAAAAATCAGTAAAGAAAATAATAATTAATTAATAATTTAAATTAAATAAAACATAGACAGTTAAATAAAAATTAACGATTGAAATTAAATTAATGATAAACAATTAAGTAAAAAAATAAAATCCCGGATTTCATTTTACTTGAGATTTGGGCTCGAATTACAGTTTCACACCCAAGCAGGATTCCTTTGGATTTTAGCCCTTAAGCATGATGTTTCATTTAAACGGACGGTACGTCATTGTTTTTTTCAGCACACCTGTGCAAAAAACTAAAACGATTAAAGTGTTACTGGTGAGAATGGAGAAAGATGCTAGGAAGAGTACGAGAATATCGAAGAGAATTTTAGCGGAGAAACGTGGATATAGAAACAAAGACTGAATAATCAAACATTCTCTGACCTGGATTTTCTACCGATATAATTATATTCGCAGATATCAAGCAGAATGTGAGATAGAGGGAAAATACCTACGATTCCGAAAGTTGACCTGAAAGCTGAGTACAAACTTAACGTTCTGTGTGAGTACAAGCGACCAGTTTGGCTGAAATATTTTTTTTGCCTCGGTCTGAAAGCTTTGCAGATTCTTTTCTTTCTGTAGAATGCCATTAAACTTTTTTATGTTGTAGAGATTTATATTTATTTTAAATAACCAGTTAAATTTTTGTTCTTCCCTATAAGCCTTCATTTCCCTAATTGTCAAAGCCAGAATATAGGGCGCGTGAAGCAATGCAACTTCTACCAAAGGAGAAAAGGTTAAAATACCAAGTTCTAGAAGGGAAAGTTAAGGAGTGTGGGCGAACTCTGTGCTTTTTGTAGCGTGAGCTTCTGCTTCGCATTTATTATCGGTTAAACTTAGCGTAACAGCTATTACTTTGCTGACACTAAATTTTTCAACGCTCTGTTGGGAAACAGGATAGTCTGAGTCCTGTAGCGTAATTTTACTACTTGTTAATATCTTCAAATCTTTAGTTAGTTCTTTGATTTCAGTTACCGCCCAAGCAGAGGCATAGTTTGTTACCGTCGAGTTGAAGCATTATGAATTTTTAGAGAGTGTAATAAACTGCACTTTTAACCCTTCTTCTGTGCAATTACTATTCTTTCAGTTATCACATAGAAGACAGACAAGTGGACCTTACATCTGGCGCCCGAAGTTCTTGTCGAATCCGATGGCCAACCAACAGGACGGACAATCATCCCAACAAGATGCAGAAGTCGTAAGCCCGATTGTGATCAGCCCTTTGGAAGGATTTGGCTTCCTAATACAGTAATACAGACGATGAGATTGGCCATCAAGCCAACAGTGACATTCGACGGCTGGAACTTCGTCCCTTCATTCCTGGATGTCCTTGGTACTCACTGTTATATCCGGTACCCGAAAGACAAAAGGTAGCTATTGCTTCGAGTGCCCTCCGAGGACAGGCGGAGTCCTGATGGAAAGGAATTGGAAACGTTTTACTCGGAGTAATTGGAAGCCTCACATACACATTTGAAAATTTTAAAGCGGCACTCCTAAAAGCGTTCCTGATTGTGAAAGACCGTGCCAAACGCGAAGCCGAACTGTACAGCTGTTACCAACAGAAGGTTGAGGACATCATCGATTTCATCCGACATAAAGTCAAGCTAATTTATATGTTGTACGGTAGGAAGTCCGATAGCGAAGTCATCGAAATTATATGACAAAGATTATTACCCGCTGTGCAAGACTTTATGGAACTGAGAAATCCACGAACGCTGGAAAAATTATTCGAATTAACCGTAAAGTTCCAGAATCAGCGGATAGTGGAAAATTTAAGATTTTCTATCCAGGGATATCATCAGCAGTTTTCCCAACAGCCGACTGCGGAAAGATATAAATGCAACGGAGGGAAGCGTTTTGTAGCCAAGCCGTCAAAAACGAAGAATGAAAATGATAAAGCCAAAGACCGCCAGCGTACCCAGAAAACATCAGGAGGAAATAATAAATATTTAAACGAAGAGAGGAGCCTGAGAATTTGAGGGTCCAGAACCCTGTGTTTCGGAAACTCCCTCGAAGGTGTATGTAAATACCGTGGTAGTCAAGATTTCCCAGTTACTGGTAATCTAGGTTCTTTTGAACAACGTACCCGTAGAAGCACTCGTGGGCACCGGAGCTCAAGGAAATTTTTTAAGCTAAAACTTCTACTAACGGAATTTCCGAAGAATAAGATTATTTAAAAATTAGTAGTACGGAAATCATAGCCGCACAAGGGAAAGTTTGTGAATGCGTCAGGAAGCTGTCGCTTAACGTTCAGGTAAACGAAGTTTTGGAAGTTCTATTTTTTGTTGTTCAAAATTTACAAAATAAAGTCATTTTGGGTACAGAGTTCCTTAGAGTGGCAAACGCCACAATAAATTTTGCGAAAAATTCTATTGTTTTGGATGTGGTGCCAAGGGTGGTGGAAGAAGAAAATATACCAGAAGTCGACCTCCAGCATCTAAAACAAGGTAAGACAAGGTAAAAGGCTGGAAGAACTTGTAAGTGAGTTTTCTACATTATTTTGTGAAAAGCCTGGTAATACACAGATGCACCCATGCTATTGAATTAAAATCAAATGAACCGTATAAAGAAAAACCTTATTCTTATGATAAGGTAAAAGCATCAATAATAGAACATCACATAAAACAAATGTTAAATAGTAAAATAATAACTCCTATCAGTATTCAATATGCTAGCCCAGTTGTGCTATGCAGAAAGAGGAATAATTTGCCCCCTCGGATCCAAGAGTTGTCGTTTTACCATTAATACCGGAAATTAAATAGCATGACTAAATTCCCTATCTACCCTTTACCGGTAATAGAAGAAATAATATGAAAAATTAGGTTTACAAAATTTATGACCACTCTTGATCTTACTTCAGGCTACTTTTAAATAGCCATGAAACCAGAAGACGTGAATAAGAGCGCTTCTATTACAAAATCGGGCACTTACGCGTTATTACGTATGCCGTTTGGACTTTGCGGTGTCCCGTCAACTTTTCAACGCGTTATGGACATTATTCTACGTCCTATTCTCGGGAAATCCTCTTTGATTTATCTGGATGATATAATCATAACAAGTGACACTATTGAACAACATGTGGAAGATCTCCACGAAGATTTTTCATTATTAAAGGAAGCAGGGTTAAAGGTTAATGCTACAAAATGTAAGTTCGCAACCAAAGAACTAAGGCATCTTGGTTACAAAATCTCAGTTAAGGGTATTGGGAGGGAGGATTCTAAAATAAAATCAATCAAAAATTATCCTCCGCCAGATACGGAAAAGAAACTTTCATCTTTTCTTGGCACATGCTCGTATTACGTTCTTTTATCCAAAATTTTACCCATATTGTTGAACCTCTGTTAGTTTTAAAACGGAAGAAATCTAAGTTTGCGTGGACAGCGGAGGCAAACACGGCTTTTGAACAAATGAAAATAGTTCTAATTAATGCCCCAGTGTTAAAATTCTCGGAAGGGGACGAGAACTTGGAGATCGCGGCTGATGCTTCAGATTACGCCTTGGATACAGTTTTAATGCAAAAAGGACATCCCTTGGCATTATTTAGTAAAACATTAAACTCGACACAAAGGCATTACACAGCGACCGAACGAGAAACGTTAGCAGTGTTAATGGTAGTTCAGAAGTTTAGGGTCTACTTCGAAAAAGTCCCAGTTACAATCTACTCTGATCATGCGGCGGTAGGCAGATTATATTCTGGAAAGAAGTTAACTCCCAGATTAATTAGATGGGCCTTAAAGTTACGAAAATACAACTTAATAATTAAGCACACTCCCGGCAAGGAAAATACAGTGCCAACGCGTTGTCAAGAATTAAACTGGATGAAGATGGTGATCAAATAAAATGTGCTATGTTAACTTCTAAAGTTTTAGGTTCCTGGAAGACAATCATTGCTGAGTTGCTAAAGGATCCAGAATTCGGATATATCTATGCTTATTTAAAGGAGCCAGATAATTTTGAACATGCAGATCTTGCTGCAATTAGAAATAGGGCCTAAAATGACGAGATCATAGATAATCTCTTGTTCTATACTAAATCGACAAATGAAAACCATGAATACAAACCAGTTATCCGAACCACACTAGGGCTAAGCATTTTGCAGGAATTGCATGACGCCCCAACAGCTGGCCATTTAAGGGTGAGGAAAATGGTGCGTAGAGAACGCGAGGCTGTGTATTTTCCCCAACTACACAAGGTAGTGACAGCGCATGTCAGGTCCTGTAATTTATGCCCGTTAATTAATGACGTTAATTATAGTCCGGCCGGGTATCTAAATAGTATTCGCGCAACTTTTCCGAATGAAATTCTTGGAATAGACCTTCTTGGCTTTTTTCTCAAAGTGAGTTAAATAAAACCGATATCTTTTGGTGATTGTAGACTATTATTCTGAGTGGGTAGAAATAATTCCTTTAAAGCGAGTGTCAGCTAAAATAGTTGCAGATGCGCTCTTGCATAAGTATATTTTAAAACATGGTGCACCGTTAAAAGTAAGAAGGGATAACGGAAAGCAGTTTGTTAGTCAAATTTTTGAAAATTTTTGCAAAGGGCTTGACATACGGCATAGGAAAATGCTCCCGTATAGACCACAGGCAAACATCGCGGAAAGAGTTAATGAAAACATTGTTAAAATAATTAGAAGTTATGGTAAAAATTATCATATACGCTAGGATGGCTGCATTGATGAACTAGCCTATGCTGTAAGAACTGCAAAGCATGATACAATGGGTAAAACTCCCCGCTGAATTATTTCTGTGTAGGAAGATTTTGACACCGTTGGATTAACTCTTTTTCTTTCAAGAAGAGGAGCCAGAATTTAAGCAGGCAAATATTCAAAAGACGATCGATGAAGCTTTGATGAATTCAGATACAGCAAGAGGGCGTGAAAAAGTATACCGCGACAGAAAGCGCCGTGAATCAGATTTTAAAGTGGGGGATAAGGTGCTTAAAAGAAAATTCACTCTGTCTAGTGCACCAGAGAAATTTGTATCGAAATTCGCCATAAATTTGAATGGCTTATGTAGTACAGTAGATCGTCGGGGATGTTATTTATTTAAAATCAGATTCGGGAGACAGAATAAAGTCCAGTCCGGATCAATTAAAGAGATACTACGAACATAAAGACTCTGATGCTTTGAATAGTTTCTTGCAGGCTCCCGAATCAGAAGACGCGGCTTCCTCAATAGCGACTTCGAACCCACCAGAACTTCCACCACCCGCGAAGAGACGAAGAACAGACCAGATGACAAGGTTTCAGATAACCAGAATAATTATTGAGAAAAGAATCCCTCAACATGTGGAAGGCCCAGCGGGGAAAAAATAAAGGGTGAAAGATCGTCGAGAAGAAAGGCCCAGCTAGGAACAAGGATGGCCATGCTCTAACAGATATATCCTGACAGTCTCGCAGCAGACAATCCCAGGATACGTCAAGGAGGCGACGTACAGAAAGAATAATACAAAAAAAACCCACCGGTCGGTAAAATGAAGAAAAGACTCAAGGCCGAAGCTCAAGGCCCACAGCAAAGACGTAAGCAACCAAGAGTCTGCAGGCAAGAGTCCACGACTACCGACGCTACAAGAACCAGTTTTCCGGCTAGAAAAAGGAATAGGCAGCAAATACCACCATTCCGCCCTAAAAGAAGGATACTTAGAGGAGAAAAGAGGAAAGAGAAATCCTAAGCCGTGGAGAGAAAGCAAGAGATTGAGAACCTCTAGTGTGAATAACCTCACATGGAGTGATTTCCGCAACAAAAGGATGGCTAACTACTAAGCGACGAAAAACAAAGATAAGTGAATTTTTCAATAAATATTTTCTATTGTATAAAGCTGCATGAAAACGTTTCTTATACGAAGTTACATTGTAAAGTCAGTTGCCTCGGTTGAGAACTAAAGTTACTTTAGTTTTATTATATACTTATATTGGCTTATATATATACTTATATTGGCGAAAGCACAAAGCTATAGTGTATTGTAGAAATACAATGTTAATGTAAAGAACCAGTAGTTTGGTTTTGTTTGTCGAAGGACTATTTATGTTAACGCGCCAAAAGTTCTGGCCTGATACAAGCAGCTTCGTATTAGTACTTGTTAATGAAAATTTGTTTTTTAGGTTCTCACTTTTGGCTAGAAAAGGATTCAAGTAAAGTTTCCATTTTATTCTCTTTTGTGGTAAAAGTATTTGATTGTAAAATGTGAAAATATCTGTTGTGTTAAAGTAAATGTTACTGCAAATGAAGGTTTAAATCTCAGAAAGAGCATATATAATAATTATTTAGTGCTGAAATCTCAAAATGTAAAGTTAATGTATTTAAAAGTTAATGTATTCAAGTGAAAATCTTCAGTTCGCTCAAACGAAATGTTAGCCAAGTTAAATCATGCAATTTTGAGCGAAAGCTTGCGTGTGTTTAAGACGAATGTGGGAAAGCTATTTGGTATGCTTGTGTTTTATAGGGTCTCCACCGACACTCTAGTTAATTTTCATTTTTATTTGCTAAGAAGTGAATTTAGGGTGTGTCTAAGATAGTTGTTATGTGCTAACAAGTTGATGTGCTTTTAGATGGAGCGTTTGTTCACTGTGACATATTGCACTTGCGTTTTCACCACAGATTGTGGAGAGCCAAAAAGGGGATTAAGTTTAAATTAAAGCATAAATGTGTAATGAGTAAATGTGACCCGTAAAAACCGTAATGTTCGGAGAAGTTGAGAAAGCTACAGTAAATACAAGCTACGGTAAATACGTGTTAGAAACTCAATGAAAGAATTAATGTACTGTGAAATTAAAGTGTTATTTATTGTTTGATACAAACACGTATTCATAAGTATTCCTTCCAACTGACTGGAAAGACAAGACTGAATGTCCTATAGAACAAGGAATATGAAGCAGGTTCAGCGGAACAAAAAACAGCAAAAGATTTGTTTCTGTTATAATTTAAACTTGAGTATTTGTGTGTAAACGGGGCTAAGGGCCTGTTAGTTGTAGAATTTAACAGTTTGTAACAGGTCTTTAAGGACCTTTATCCAAGTCTGCTAAATTCTGACAGGAGCAGCTTTAGGAATTTATATTGATTTTAAATAACCAGTTACATTTTTGTTCTTTCCTATGAGCCTTGATTCCCCTAATTGTCAATGTCAGAATATTTAAATTTGATAGCGCGACTGAAGTAATGAAAAATTCTACTAAAGGAGAAAAGTTTTAAATACCAAGTTCTAGAAGGGAAAGTTAAAGAGTATGGGCGAACTCTGTGCTTTTGTAGCGTGAATTTCTGCTTAGCATTTATTACTGGTTAAACGTGGTGTAACGGCTATTGCTTTGCTGCCACTAGATTTTTCAACGCTCTGTTAGGAAACAGAATAGTCTGAGTCCTGTAGCGTAATTCTACTACTACGTCTGAGTCCTGTAGCGCAATTCTACTACTACTTGTTAATACCTTCAAATCTTTAGTTAGTTCTCTGATTTCAGTTACCGCCTAAGCAGAGGCGTAGTTTGTTAGCGTCGAGTTGACGCATTGTAAATTTTTAAAGAATGTAATAAAGGGTACTTTTAACCGTTCTTCTATGCAGTTACTACTCTTTCAGTTATCACATAGAAGATAGACAAGTGGACTCTACAGTGTGTTTGAGCCATTTATCTAAAGTTCAGTGAGCGAGGTCAGCTGTCATCTGGGGCACATTTGGGACCATAAACGAGGCTCTCCTTACCACTTTTATTATAAATAACGCTGATAAATGAAGTTGTCAATAAAAGATCAACGGATGCGACGGCAGAGCAGGATGAACATGATGAATTTAGCTGTTCCCAACAAACACGCGGAAATTTATTGAACGTTCTGGAAACTAAGGTTTCTGCTCCAGAGTGCTGGATTTTTTTTAATAGGCTTCAGTCCACCAGTGATAGGGTGGTAAAACGGCTGAACGCTGTTAACTCGACCCCGATTCGAATCCCAGCGAATTTGTTGGCTTTATGGGAATTCTTGCGAATGTTTTTCCTTGTAATGCCGTTACGACACAGTTTCCCCTCTAAAAATGCGTCACGAAGGGATATCTCTATTTAGACAGATAGCTCTCGTGCTTTGCTATAACCCAAAAGATCCATACAAACGAATTCGCCTCAACGTAATCCGTGGTTATTTTTATTTTTGTCAAGGAAAGAGAGATCTATTCAGAAATTGATATCGATTTTCAAATGTTAATTATTGCTAAAATAAAATGTTACGAAATCAGAAGTATTTTATGCTTCAATTTCACAAAAAGATGTGCCAGAGCTCATAACATGTAGGGCTGTGATACGTTTCGGAAAGAATTGGGATTTATTTTTAAAATTGAGAAATATTGCATTCCGGTTCCGATGGGTTCCGACAGATGATAAAGAGCAGGCTTAATAAATGCCTGTTATTAATATGGAAAAATTATATTTTTAAATGTTTTATCATTCTTCAGTACAATTATCGAGATGTTCGAATTTTTAATTAATAAATATTTTTGCTGATAAACTTCGAAATAATTAAATGGTACCAATTTTGTTGCTATGCTTATAGATATGTCTAATGACCTAAAGATCCAAGTCAAGTGTATGAGACATCTGAACACTGGTACTTCGACCCAAGTTCAAATCCTGGCGAACGAGCTGGCTGCCTGAAGTTTGCCATGGAATTTCCTTGTATGATGTGGATACAAGCAAGTTGTTCATAGGCAGACAACCTTCGCATGCTTTGCCATACCCCTTCCCCCAAACATCTAAGAAACTAGATGGGTTGGAGGCATCATAGCAACGATATATGTTTCACACATTCAGGCATGATATGACAGGGCTTTCCTCCACACTTGTTTGTTAAACATAATATTGTTACGAAATGCGCTGCTGCGGTAAGATAGCTTCCCCGCAAAGCGGGTATAAGGTTGCCAGAAGATGGCATGGAATGGCAGGGTTGCTAGATTTGGCCCGAAATCGCCCATTTGTCGACAAAATTGTTGATATGCCATAGACGGAGAGAAAACATTCTTAAACGAATTCTTACCAGTTTACCCGAGAAGGTTTTCGAAGGCAGGTCAAAGGCAATAGAAACCGTGTCTCTACGCGGAGTAGTGGTGTACGTTGAGTGTATCGGAAGTTTTATCGTGAAGAGTATCTTGAGTGTGTTGAGTTCCGAAAGCGATCGACCGAGTCGGGAGCTGTATTTAGTGTTTTGCCATGAAGCAATAACCCGATAGCCTAAAGGCTGTGTTGCTGATAGTTTCAACGTGTTTGTCGTAGTTTTTCGACTACTGTAACGCGTCTTTGGAACTCTCCTGTGAAATACTGACGAATGAATTGTGTTTAACTTCTTCATCAAGTGTTGTCATCAGTCACTCCAAATCCACGAACCCGTAGAACTCGAAAATAACAAGCAACTAAATAAAGATATCTAAAACCCATACATTAAAACGCTTAAACGTTTGGAACAGTAAATAAAATTGTTATCAAGCAGCGGAAGTAACGCAAATATATATTTTAGGTAATGAAAATGCAAGGTAAAGCTAACTTTTATACAGAATTAATTTAAGAAATGGGTGGAAAACATTCAGTAACTGAAGGCTGTGCTTGTATTGTTTGTTCACAACTGTGAATAAAGCGATATTTTCCTTTTTGTAACTTATGTAAAAAAGACTTATATTTAAAAAAAAATGTGAGTTTTCATATTTTTATAGTAAAAAAAGAACCTCAGAGTCTGCAAAATAGTAAAATCCTTTTACAACTTTGCAGATACTAAGTACAAAAAAGTGTTGCCATTTCAATATTGATTGTTAAGTTTGTTACCTGCCTCTGAAAGAAGGCTTTGCGAGTTGGATTAAACTCAAATTTTATTTCCTTTTTCAGTTTTTGTTAATCATTAATCGGACACCGTTTTGAAAATCTGGTGTATATTATTACATTTAGCTGCTCGTGTTGGCGTTTAGTATTTTCAGAAAACAGTGCCAAATTTTGAAAAACATGCAACTTAACTACAGGCATGCAATATAAGAAATTGACGTATAATAGAAAAAATGACTAACTGACTTTTATAAACTGATAAAAAAAGCATAATTAAAAAAAAAGTTAATTCTTCTCAAGAAGGTGAATGGTTTATCATCTGGGTTTGAGGCACACTGCGCACTTTATGGCACATTTTTTGTTCACGCAGTCCTATTTTACACTTCCTCTTACTTCACTAAATTATTGATTTTATATCTGCAAAAAATGAAATGTACTATAAAGTTTCACATGACACTCTAATCTACCAAACATTTATATTTCTTTGAAAAGAACCAGATATTAATAGATCATATCCCAGACAGCCAAGGATGGCAGTTGATAATGAAATCCTATTCAGAAGTCCATATTTTGGATTTATTAAATTATAACAAAATACATTAAGGGGAGAGTACTTTTATGAAGGACTTTTTTTAAGGAAAACTGCACCATGTTTAAGTGTCTCATCGTGTTTTTGCGGCGATATTTTTGCCTGCAATAAGATTATGTACGTTCTTTTATTATTTTTATAATCCACAGAAATAGTACGAATGAATCCCACAAAAAATAAAGAACAAGTAAGAAAAATTCTTAAAAATAGAAAATTTATTTTACACGTAGAAATGATTAATTTGATACTATGTTTGGAATAAAAAGCTAAAATATTATGTGAAAGAGTATAATAAATACTATGATGTCAAATAAATCTAAGTAGAAAAATAAGTAAGTAGAAAAAAATTCAGTTAAAAATTGACATGCAAGTTCGGTAATTATTGGGATCTTCATGCTTATTTTAAATATTTCATCAGGCAGTTCATAAAATTTATGTGCCAGTATGTGAGTCTTCATCTAAAAAGTTTCTCCTTATACAATGATAAGAAAACAATAATGAGCTAAAGTGGTGTAAGAGAATCATATTCAAGCCAGCTTTACTGTATTTCCGGTACTGTAACTGTTTTTTTTTGAGTGCCCTTTAAAAATCCAAAACAGCATGATCATAATAGATCTTTTACAAACGAAATCGGAGTACATAAATTCAAATACATCTGTATCCTCCTGATTCTATATTCCTTCTTGACATTCTTATAAATATTTTCTCCCTCCTTCCAGCATGCCTTCGTGGTGTAACGGTAGCATAGTCTGTGCGTTTTCGAGAGGTCCAGGCTCGAGTCACGGAGAGGGCATTGCACATTTTTCATGTCTTGACTCTACAGTAGTCCCTAAATTAAAAACAGTGGTGGATGATGATTCTTCACCACCAGGATATGGAGATTGGGTCCACTAATTCCCAGTCGCCTTTTAAAAGGGGGGAGTATATAAGGCATTTCCTCCCTCCTCTTCGCATGCCTTCATGGTTTAACGGTAGCGCACTCGGCGCGTATTGGAGAGATCCAGGTTCGAATCTCGATTAAGGCATTGCACATTTTTCAATCTCCTGTTTCAGAAATCCTAATGACTCTACAATCTTTTTTCTCTCTTTCTCTGATTGCCAAAATAAAAATAAAAATTGTTATAAAAAATTTAAAAATTAATAAATATAGATGTGCTTAATTTAAAAAACGCACTATAAACACACACGATGTCTATTTAAATTTTGATGTATATAGCACAAAAGTGATTAAGAGCGTTTTTGAAAGAGTAATAGACTATGCAATATTGATTATCATGAAGTTTACTGTTAAATAAATGTAGGTCTGATATAGCAGTTTTAGACTTAATGAAAATGAACATCGATTATCATAAAAACAACATATGTAGAAATAACAAAATATTTTTCAAATAAAATGAAGTTCTTACTTCCGTTCTACTATACATGACAGCGAAACCTCATCATGTCGGCATTCTTCCAGAGAGGCTGAAACTGTGCTACACTGCCACTAGGAAGTTTTCTTTTGCGCCTCACATATGTATCGCTTAAGAGAAGTCATTTTGATTGGCATTAGGCCTCAAATAAAATTAAAATTTTTAAATTAGACATGTAGTAAAGCAAATAAAATTGATCATAACAAACTTAGATACTACAATGCTGGTGAAAGAAACTGAACTACGCTATATTATTGTATTCCTCGGTTTTTGGCATATTATCATTTACGAATGAATTAAATAGATAGATATAATAGGAACATAGGAGGAACAATAGATGGCTAATATAAAAATATTCACAATTTTATTTTTTAATTATTACGTTCGCAATAGATATGGTTAATTACAAAAAAAGCTGAGGCAACATTGTTTAGAGTAGTTAAAAAGTATTTTTCGTGTTCCACTTGATTGCTTCAACTGCCAATTGAAACTGTGCAGTATTTAAACAGCTTACAAAATCAGATGCGTATTAAAATGGTTCATCATTCTTCAGATGTTACAAAGATGCATGATGCAAAAGCACAGCGTTATTAAATTTCTACAGTATGCAATTAGGCTTAGGGACCCGAAAGCATAGGATAATCAATGGAACTGATCTTAGTTTTAAACATCCATATCCATACTCTTTACTTGTTCATATTTACTTGCCTATTTTATTATTCACATAAACTAAAGTTTTATTATTTAATCTGTATATGGATAAATACATTGAATCAAAATGGTAATTTTTTATAATTTTTGTGTATAAAGACAGGAGATCAAACATTTAAAGTATTTTGCAAGATTAAAACATGCTTTTGGAAAATTTATAATGCTTTCTTATCAAAATAAAGAAGTATTTAGTAAAATTAATGCACATAGCATAATTCTGAAAGTACGTTGTTTGAAACTTACATGATAAAAATACTTAAATTTAGAAAATAATGCTCAGTATTTCTTCGGATTCTAAACAGTTTTCTGTCCCAAAGACAAAATTTGAAATTTGGATGTTTTTTTCAAATTTATAATAAGGAAGTTCCATCTCCTTCAACAAATAAAGTAGCCTTCTCTTCATCCGAACTATAATTTCCTTTATTTATATGTAAAAACGTTTGAGGGGCATAAAAAATTACACTACGAACATTTTAAAGGTCGAGTCTTCAGTTCGTAAAGGATGATTAAAGACAATGTGCAATAACAAATGCTATTGCATTTGTTATTGCATTATAGCTTAAATAAACAATATTCTCTTTTTACTTAAAGGCTACGCTAAAAATACTACGTGGTTGAAATGATGCCCCCCTCATATTTTATTTGACTTTAAATTATTAATACATTATTGCATCCTAATACTTGTTAACACTGGAAATTTTCAGATATTAAAAAAAAACTCTAAACCACAGTTTTTTTTTTAAATGCCAATATTTCTATTTTGGTCACGTCTGAATTATCCAGCTGATATTAGGTATCAAGAAGGTGCCAAGAGCCCTTTGTTTTCAAAGAAACTGGCAGTAATTTCATAATAATATTATACCATTAGACACAAAAAAAATCTTACAGTATGAGTGTGTTACATGAAAATAGCATCTACTATTTCATTCTTTTCCCACAGAACGTGACACATAATTTTCGATTATCCCTTACGCGGAATACTCGTTTTGCAAGCTATTGATTCATCTTTTCTGAAAAGCTCTCAGATTATTAACAAAAGAAGAGAATATACGAATTTTTAAGAAGAAACTCACATATATAGTGCACTAAATCTCACCGCTAAAGACTGAAATGAAGTTAAAATTTATCGCTCATGGTTTGAAAGATTGAACCCTGAAATTTTAATCTGGTTTCATTCGATGAAGAAAAGAGTATCGGGCTTCAATGAAATTACCTGTGGCGCTGATGGTTGAAAAAAGGGAATGAAGAAAAGTTTGGAAAGAGAAAAAAAGAAAGTTTGGAATGAGAAAAAGGAAAAGTAAGTGCATGCTATTTGACCAAGACTGGTGAGGCAGTGACTCAGAAGGAAGTAGCTCGAATATTGAACGCAAAACGGAAAATGAAATTGTAGAGATGGCAGCAGTGAAGATGTGGAACATGTGGACACGTTGTTAAATTTGTAGAGTCATTAGGAGTCATTATTTTGAAGCAGGAGTCACGAAAAATGAACAATGCCCTCCCCGCGATTCGAACCACTGACCTCTGGAATACGCTCCCAGCGTGCTGACCGCTGCACCACGAAGGCATGCGAAGAAGGCGAGAGAAATACCTTATATACTTCCCCTTTTAAAAGGCGACTGGGGATTAGGGGACCCAATGGTGAAATCCCGGTGGTGAAAAATCATCATCCACTACCTTTTTTAGTTCGGGCGCCACTCGTAGAGACAGGTTATTTTCGATGTCAGAAAGCTGAAGAAATGAGCAATACCCTCGCCGGGACTTGAACCACGGACCTCTGGAATACGTACTGACCACTACGCCACGAAGGCATGCGAAGAAGGTGGGAGAAATACCTTATAAACTATATAGGTAAATTAGATTCAAATTCAGCAGTATTGCAAGTTCAGTGCTTGTTCAGTGCCATATATTATGAAAGAATATCAATAGTAATCAAACATTTATAAATTGCATTAAAAAGGGGGGGGGGAGAAGACGCAGTAGAACATTTTATAACTGAAAAATAAATTCCATGAATTTTATTATTATTTTAATTAAATCCTGCTGTGAAGAAGACGTAGTATATTTTCCAAATCTTCTCAAGATTTCGTATGTGGCACTCGTACGTTAATTACATTCTTAAAGTCATCTTAGAATCTGTGCATAGCTATGCATTAACCAGCAGGCGTATTGTGAATACTTTTGCCTTGAAAACTGTGATACCTAGGAGCACCATAAAATGTTTGATTATTATTGTAAAACTGCAGGAATATGTGCTTTTTATTAGAAAGAGATTAAGGTTATACGTTACTTATTACTCGTATTGCTAATTTGGTCAAAGAAAAGAAGAAAAATGTGAATTAAATTGCACTTCTTAATGCAGTTAATTAATAAATTTAAGGCTACTATTATTTTTCATTATCAGTTATTTTATGTTTGGAGCTTTACTGTCACTTCTGCCTTCTGTTTCTTCACCAAAATGGAAGTTAGACTTAGTATTTAAGCTGATGTTGTTAGAATCTAAGTCAGAGCGTGTTTATACCTGTGTGGGTATATATTACGTTCCTCCCAGTTCTGACAACCTGAACATCACGGCTTTGCATTATTTGCTTCCGATATTTGAATATCTACGCCAGTTAGGTTTGGATGGAGTCTTTGGCTACTAACTTATGTTGCTACATTTGACTGTTATTTTAAGTTATCTTGTCATACGTGCTTAATAAAAAGGTCCGTTTTAAAGCCTTCTTAAGAACTTGCAGTTCTTTACAGACCAAGCGATATTTCGTTCCTAGCCTGATAGGAGTTTGGACTTAGTTTATACTACCAAAACAAGTCAATCTTTGTAAAATAAATTTGTATATATGAATACATATATGAAAAAGAGGCAGAGCACTTTACCAAAATGCAAATGAGCAACAGGGATCCAAAAATGTTCAACAAACCCTGGCATAAACGTCTCTGAGTTCTCGTTGGAGATGCTTAGTCTCTCGATATACCCGTTCTGACGGTGATTCATAATTTCTGACCCTACCCCCGCACTGAAGTGGTAGGATAGCAAAAGTTGTTTTCTTCCTTTCTTCCAGCCCCTCGGTACAACACAGTATATTTGCCGTGAAAATATTAATTTGCACTGACGTATTTAGAACTTTTTCCTATTAAAAGATGAAATTTTAGAAACGACATAAGGGGCCCACCAGCGGCCGAGCGGTAAAGACGCTGAACACTGGTAGTTCGGTCCGAGGTTCGAATCCCGCGAACGGGCTGGCTGCATGGGTGTTTTCGAGGTTTTCCCCATGTGTAACGTGTATACGAGCCAGTTTCCCTTAGAAAATCCTCCACGAAGGCATCCCTCCCCTTAGGCAGATAGCCCTCGTGTGCTTTGCCATAATTGAATAACCTAGAAATGACATAAACAATTCAGAGGGAGGGAGTTAACAGTCAGTAGAAGATATTTTGAACTTTTCACGTCGGTAAATTAGTTATAAAAAGATCCATTAAATAAAACTCTGAGCATAATTTTAAATGTTTGCAATTGCGTATCCTTTATTTAATACATAAAATCAAAACTTGAAATTTCCATTACATATAAAGAGTAGTATTAAAATGTATGTAATTCAGAGATAAAATTAATATTACTTTTCTCATACACAATAAAATTTATAAATTATAAAAAACGAAAAGCTAATCTTGTTCGATTTGAAAGGTAAATTGTGAAAATAAATATGCCTTCTTTAAAATTATCTTTTCCCTAAGTATCTTAGATTCTTTTAGTTAAGTATGCAAAAGCACAAAATATCTTCCTTTTACTGAAAAGCGATTGTATCTGATCACTTTTATTAAAAAATAATCGCTGAGCAAGCGAAAATTGACATTAATTTTTAGTTATTATTTATATTTAAAATCACATGTTTATAAAACGTTTAAAATAACACATTATAAACAGTGACATTTCTTTATTTACAACATTGGCCGCTGAAATGCAAAAAATTGTACTATTCGAAATTTTCTTTCAGTGAAATTAAAATTCATTTAAGTTTATACAAATTTTATCCTTGTAATCAGTCTCTCTAAAAGGTAGTCTATTGAAGTTTTTATTTTATTAATTTTTATTTTTAATAAAAAATTATGGCAGCAATTAGAAACCTCAGATTTACTAGCTAAAACTTCCCAGGGCTAAAGTCTACACAAAATTATGTCTCGCTCAGAAATATTAATATAATTTCCTTATCGATTTCTGGTACGATTATGCATAAATTAAGGTACACTGCGCACCTTCCCCAGAAAAGGGATAGTTCTATATCTCCCGTTCTACTGGGCCGATTGACGAAATTCAACTTGCGTTTTTCATGTCCCGGAGTGCGGCTTAGGATATGTATTAGATTCATATATAGCATTGTTCTAACATAGGTATTTTGACATAAAATCGGATTTTTTTCTGGAATGACATGCCAATGTTTTTCCATATTTCGATTCTACGACTCAAATTATGCCAAACTGCCAAGTTTTATAAAAATCGCACGAGGAGTTTTTAAAAAATTAACTCTCAGAATTTTAGCTCCTCCATGTTAATTGAATTTGGTATATATTTATTAATCTCTCTTTTTGTTATTAAACTTATTTGATTCTTCCTTTCCCATTTCGAAATTTAGGTTCATTCCAAATAAAATTCGTCTATTTTTTATGATTTATTTTTAAAATTTGTATTTTTAAATAATTTTTATAAATTTTTCGAAAAGAATTTTGAGTTATAATCTATAATATATTTACCATCATCTTAAAATAGATGTATTTCTAAGTATACCTGCAAAAATTAGATTTTTTTATTCAAAATTTCCGAAAATACACGTGAATTTATATATTGGCGCGTTTTGAAATTCGGCATATTTGTTGAAAGCGATAAAACATCAAATGTGGTTTAGGCACTTTGTTAAAATTTGAAACTAGGAACGATGTGACTTTTTCCCCCTCATGCAGAATGTAAAAAGGGAAAGGAAAATAGGTTGTCATAATGTTAAAAAGTTCGCCAAGTGAATTATTTTTTGCGGAAACTGAAAAAAAATTGCACCAAGATAGATTTTAAAATTTTTCCCTAAATTTCGTACCAAATTTTACAAAATTTAACATTCAGGCATAATTTGAGTCGTAGAACCGAAATATGGAAAAAAAATTGGCATATAATTTCAGAAAAAGTCCTATTTTTGTGTCAAAATACCTATGTTAGAACAATGCTATATATAAAACGAATACATATCCCAAGTCGCCTTTCGAGAGATGAAAAACGCAAGTTGAATTTCATCAATCGGCCCAGTAGAACAGGAGATACAGAACTGTCCCGACTTTTTTTGCGTAGTTTATATACTGAGAACTCAGAAATTCCAATCAAAAATCATGATCTTAAGTCTCTAGAAGAAATTCTGTTAAGAAATAAAAGACTAAGACAGTATTTTTATTCTAATTATTAATATGAACTAGCTCTGAAGCCGTGGTAAAAGCCTATCTTTATTTATATTCTCAGAAATAACTGGTCATCTTAGGAAGATAGTTATAAAGCAGATTCACTATAAATACAGATTCTTTCTGGGGAAAAAAATAAATCTGCGTTTACATTTTCTAGATGTAATTTTAAATTTGAGTCTTCTGAATGAATGATGTAAAACAGAATCAATTCGTTAATATTCCCTTCCAGAAATCGCCACCAGTGGCAGAGGGGTAAAGTCGCTGAACACTGGTAGTTTGATATAGCGAAGAACTCGCTGATTTAGATTGTTGTGGGTTTTCTAATGTATAATGTGGATGCGGGACAGTTTCTGAAAAAGTCCCCCACAAAGGCTCCTTCAATCTCCTTAAGCAGATAACCCTAATGTGCTTTACAATAGTCCAATAAATCCAAATCCCCTACTGAAATATATTGCAGCTTAGTTCTTAGTTCTGACAACTAACGAATGAACATCCAAGAGAGGCTGTTCATAAAAAAGATGATGACACTTCTAAGAAGACGAATGACTAAAAAAAAAAACTTAATTTTTAATGAAAGAGTATCAGGTTGACAAAGGTAAAAAATAATTTCATAGTTTGACAATTACTTAAACAATTTTAATGCAAGTAACCTCGTGCAATTAGTCATCTTCCCTTTTCTAATTTTTTAAACTATATTTTTCATGAAAAACTGCCAATACAACTTATAAAAGAGATTAATTAAATAATGACTTGGGTTAAGTACATAAACTTAAAATTCTATTAACTACATAAAATTAATTAAGAACTCGTACGTAGTATTGATTTTCTGCTCATTTTTAACTTTTAAACGGTAAAGTTTTCTTCTTGCTTTTTTAGCTAAAAATTATTAATTAATCCACAAAATATGAAATATAGAAGTAAAAATATTCCTCATTCTTACTTGCTCTCACAAATCATTATGCGAATATGCATTTGCGAATTTTAAAGCCTGTAAAACGCATGCCTGTAATGTTATCATCATGGTATGATTTGGAGGTGCTATATTTTTTACCATGACATTTATTACGACTATATTTAGAAGCAGCGATGTTTTTGAAATACTTTATTTTCGATGACGATGTTTTAGAACTCCGATGTTTTTCCCTGCTTTTTTCCCCCCTCTCACGATGTTTTTTACAATAACGTTTTCTCCGCAACGTTTTCTTCCCCGATGTTTTTTCCGTGTTTTTTTCGTTATACAGGGAAAAGACCACAAACATTTCCATTCAACCAGCTTATTCTCTAGAATTTCAACTTGGATCGAATTATATGCCTTCTTAGCACTCGCCGCTGGCAAATAATTTCTTATTTTGGATTGGATGTCTAATTAATATCATTAGGCTGCTAGTCTAGGTGATCCTGCGTACCTAAATTCTTGAGGATTCTAAAGGATGAATTGGATTACTTGGGTTATGGCAAATTATCCTTCAACTATTTTCGATCCTATTGTTTGAGAAATATTTACTCCAACCCTCCTCTATTCTACCATATAATGTAGCTGTTGTTTGCAAGATTAAGACAATATACCTAATGCCTATTCTGAGTTTACCTAATGCTAAAGGGATGCCTTCCTAAAGGTCATTTTAAGGATAATTGTTTGGTCTTCAGATTATATACAGGGCAATTTGAAGCATCTATTTTGCTAAGAATCGAACACAGTGAAACTATCAGTGTTCGGTGGTTTTACATACTTGGCCACTGTTCCTTATTCCCAAGATTACAGATTAGAATTATAGAGATTATGTAAAAGTTCATAAGGTTATGTACTGAAGGCGAGGGATGCCTTCATGGGGTGTTCGCGGAAAACATCGCGGCAAAAATATCGTGAAAAATATCGCAGTTCTAAATCATCGTGGCACAAAATACCGTCGCCAAAAATAAAACAGTTAAAAAACTTCGCAGTTTGAAAAAATCGCAACTCAAAGTATCATGGCAAAAAATAAAGCACTTACAAATCATCGCATGACAATAACATCACAGACATGCATTTTCCAGTCTTTAAACGCTGTAAATACATACTCACATAATAATATCTGATCTTCCTTTTTCTAATCGTTTTTACACCATATTTTTCATGAAAAATTACCAGGAAAACTTTATAAAAAGATGTTAATTTATTAATGACCTTTGCTAGTTTACTATGTAAGTTTAAAATTCTAGTAAGTGCTTAAGTTCCATTAATTTTTATATTTATTTTCAGTTTTTAAAGGCTTAAGTTTCCTTATTTTTTAAGCAATAAATTATTAGTTAATTCAAAAATGAATAGTGCAAAGGTAAAAATATTTCTGTTTCCTTTTTGCACTCACAAATCATTTCGCGAGTATGCATTTACAACTTTTAAAGCCTGGAAAACGCATGTCTGTAATGTTATCGTCATGCGATGATTTGTAAGTGCGTTATTTTTTACCACGATATTTTCGACGACGATGCTTTTTACACTGCGAAGTTTTTGAATCGCTTTATTTTCGGAGACAATATTTTGTGCTACGATGAGAACTGTGATGTCTTCCCTTTGCTTTTTCTCCCGCGACGTTTTCAACGTTTTCTACGTTTTTGCGTCGACGTTTTCATCTTCCACGACGTTTCCGTTTGCGATGTTTTCGGCTGTAACCCTTCGTGGAAGATATCTTTCCCTTTCGGCTAATTACCAGTCGCTAAGGAAAACTGACCCCCTACATGCCTCACACGACAAAAACAGCACAAAAGCTCCCATGCAGCCAACATGTGCCCCAAGATTTGAACCAGAATCACAGCGATTTATCGTTGAGCTACTAATCGGCACTCAGAGGTCTCAGACATTGAGACTAACATTCTGATTATAATAACCATGCTGAAGATTGCAGTTAGCTTATTTCCTTTTTCATACATGCGAAAAGATTTAAAAGCTGTTGCAGATTTTCATCTCTTATGTATCTTGGTTACAAGCAGTTGTAGAAGGGTCGATCTCAGTTTCTCACTCCATAACCAGAATTACGGGAAAGAAAATAGCATTATCGCACTCAAAAATTTATCTACTTATTCCTATCTTGTTTCCAGTCCAGTACATTAGACTTCGGATTGAACCTATTCCTCTCGAAAGTAACATTATGTATACACAAACCACGTGGCTGTTCTCTGCTTCATATGCTATGTTAAAGGAAACGGATAGTAATATATAACTATTACTGGAACATACACTTGATACATACATATACAAGAATTTGGATATGATAAAAGCAATCACGTTCATGCATTTTTATTAGCAGGAAACTTTGTTGCATTAGCTGTATTTCGTATCAGTTATGCATTTCATTGTAATCACGTGTATTTTACATTAATCAAGAAAATAAAGCTTATTTCGTACAAAGAAGAATAGCTGTAAAAAGAAAACAGGCGAGCTTTGGCATATACTGTATGTCCTGATATAATAGTGATGTAGGTACAAATGAGAGAGAGAACTAAGCCTGACGGACATGGGAGAAGCGATCGAATGAATGTATGAATGTATCTCTACACGTCTCATTGTTGTAAGAAAAGTCAGCCAACTGAATAAAATATTTTTAATCTCATATTCTTTAACAGAGTATTGCGGTTACTATTAATGCCATTTTGAAGTCCTTTAAAACCAAGTAAAATAACTCTGGATACACTTAAGCGTTATATTTCACTGTAATCACGCTGTTTAAGAGAACGCTCCGTTCACTAATCCTTTTGCGTGGCTGGGGAAAAGGAGTGAGTAGACCGAGACTTGTACTGCCACCCTATACTTCGATGAAAAATGGGAAAGCTGCACAGAAAATACTGTTTTTAATGATCTGTAGTAAGATAGGTTACCCTTGTTTTGCTTTTATTTATTCGCTTATTGTTCTGACTTACATTTTAACATTTTATTTCTTCCAATCTTCATCAGCCAGAGCGCCTAAATAAACGAAATGGTGGTCAAATTATATTCAGTAAACCTGTTTTATGTGTGTTTTCATAGATACTTTCTCACGCGCATACCAGAATTCGAAATTTTCAGACTAACAGAGGGTAAAATAACTTTAATATTAAAAAAAATTGGATAATCATGGCATTTTTTTATGCAGACCATATTTTATGTTGACTTATGTTACTGGAAATAAAGAGATGTAGTTTCGTTTTTGTCTCTTTTTATTTCAGTGCTGTTATAAAAAAAGATCCACATAATCACACAAATAATCACAAAGCATTTATATATAAGCCGAATATTTTGATGGAATTTCATTTTCTCCTTGTACGATTTTATCGTAATTTCTTGAAATAATAAAAATAAAAAAATCCGGATGATCGCCCCGCTTTTTTTTTAGAGTAGATCGTCTTTACTGTAATACAAATGAGGGAATTTCATTTTTGCCTACCTATCACATTTTATTTCAACGGTTTTATTATAACTTATTGGAATAATTAGAATAAAAAACCTTAATAACCAAACCCCATTTTATGCGGTTTGAATCATTTTTACCTTAATACAAGTGAATAAATTTCATTTCTATCTTTTATGGTATTTTATTTCAATGATTTTATCGTACTCTATTGAAAAGTTAGAACAAAAGAACCCGGAAAATTGCGTCGCTTTGTTATGTAGGCTAAATCATATCTGCTGTAACAGAGAAGGTGTTTGTACATTTTTAGATTGATTTCGAAGCGGCTTAACTAATGTTTAAAAGGTAAAGCGTATTTTTTTAAACGTTCGATATGTTAACCTTTTTTCTTTATGCGTCTGCATTATACGTTAACACTTTTCCCACGCTTCTTAGTTTTTATTTCCTATTGTAAGAAAATCCTGAGACAATCATAAACACCTTGTTGAAACTTTAGTTGCACTGACAGAACCAGGTTCGATAACTTTTTTCTCTTCGTTTTCGATAATAAATAAGCATTTTTCTGCTCCAGAAAAATATTTGGGTAAACCCATGCTTCTTTAAAGGTCACAATGTGCACTGCGGGGGGGGCAGTTCTGTATCTTCTGTTCTACTGGGCCGCGTTTTTCATGTCTCGAAAGCGCGACTTAGAATATGTATTAGATTTATACATAGCGTTGTTCTAATATAGGTACTTTGACAGAAAATTGGCCTTTTTCTGAAGTGACATGCCAATGTTTTTTCATATTTCGATTCCACGACTCAAATTATGCTAAACAACCAAATTTTGTAAAAATCGCACGAGTACTTTTTAAAAAATTATCTCTCAAAATTTTAGCTCGTCAATGTTAATTGAATAACATACTTGATTCCTTCTTTCACCTTTCGAAATTTAGGTAAATTTTTTTTATGATTCATTTTTAAAATTTATATTTTTAAATAATTTTTATAAATTTTTCGAAAAACATTTTGATTTATAATTTATAAAATTATTACCATCGTCTTAAAGTAGATGTATTTATAAGCGGATCTGCAAAAAATTAGAGTTTTTTTATTCAAAATTTCCTAAGATATATGTGAATTTATATATTTGCGAACTCTGAAATTTAGCATATTTCGTAAAAGCGATAATAACACAAATGTGGTTTACGATCTTTGTTAAAATTATTTGAAGGTATGAACGGTAACTTTTTTTCCGCTCGTCTGCAATGAAAAAAAGAAAAGGAAAATAGGTTGCTATAAATTAAGAAGTTCGCCAAGCAAATTATTCTTGGCGAAAACTGAAAACATTCGCCAAGATGAATGTTTGAATTTCTCCGTAAAGTTTGCACCAAATTTTACAAAATTTAATATTTAAGCATAATTTGAGTCGTAGAATCGAAATATTGAAAAACACTGTCATGGCGTTTCAGAAAAAATTCGATTTTTTGTCAAAATACCTATGTTAGAATGATGCTATATGTAAATCTAATATATATCCTAAGTCGAGCTTTCGAGATATGAAAAACGCAATTTGAATTTCCGTCAATCGGCCCAGCAGAACGGGAAATAATAGAACTGTCCTTTTTTTTCCCACAGTGTACTTCTATTTATCTCCTACTAAAAGCTTTCATACAAGCTCTACAAATTGTTGTGCGTTGAGCTACATATCTCGGTAAAAGCTGACAAACATTATGTTTTTTAGCTTTTTGAATTGCAAATCTTGATTTATGATATTATTTATTGTTGCTATAGATGTATTTAAAGACTCTGCAATTGATTGCTGCTTCGGCGGATTTTTCTCTTAACAACGATTTAACTTTAGGAACTTTTAAAACACTACCTACTTTTTTCGCGAATTCGTTTGGATACTTCATTCCATTTAGAAGCATGGATTGAAGATTTGCCCCTTTCCGATTATTAATACTGCTTAATTTGCACTTAGAACTTCTAATACCATGCATTTCACAACGTTTTAGAATTATGGAGTAGCAATATTTCTCTTCAGAAAGCGCGAAAACATATCCTTCCATCCATAGCTTATTTACATGCAATATTTCGAAAGAAGAATCAATTTAAAAGTGGCAGATGATACTTCTGTTTTCATATAATAAGCTGTTGCCAGAAATATTATTACAAAACATTCGCCTTCTTTTAATCTTTATCGAAATCGTTCTAAAAGTGTGTAAACACCTTCTGTAGAAACGATGAAATTTCATGTCTGTCTTCTATCCCTTTTTATTTTAGTGGTTTTATAAGGTATTTCTCCCTCTTTCTTAGCATGCCTTCGTGGTGTAATGGCCAGCACACTCGGCGAGTATTCGAGTGGCCCAAAGTTCGAGTCCCGGACATTGCTCTTTTTCCATGTCTTCTGCTTGGAAATAACCTAATGTCTCCATTGTGGCGCCCGAACAATAAAGGTGGTGGATGATGATTCTCCACCATCAGGATTTGGCGGTTGGGTCCCTAATCCCCAGTTTCCCTTTAAAAGGGGGAGTATATAAGGTATTTCTCCCGCTTCCTTAGCATCCTTCTTGGTGTAATGGCCAGCACACTCGGCGCTAATTTGAGAGGTCCAAGGCTGGAATCCTGGCGAGGGCATTGCTCATTTTTCATGTCTTCTGCTTTGAAATAACCTAATGTCTCTACAGTTTTATTACACATTATTTGAATAATTAGAATGAAAAAACCACGATAATTATGCCCCTTTCTTATGTAGTTTGAGATGTATTTACCGTAATAAAAGTAAAGGAATTTCATTTCTGTTTTTATCATGTTTCACTTTCTTGATTTCATCATCATTTCTTGAAATAATAAGAACAAAGAAACACAGATAATCATGCTACCTTATTAAGCAGCCGAATTGTATTTGTAACGTAAATTAGGGAATTTCCTTGTTATTTAATGCACTTTATTTCATTGATTTTGTTGTACCAAATGAGATAATTAGAGTTTTGGATTGCTACTCCTGGGAGTCTCGATAGCGGGTCCTTGTAGAAATTTGCTAAAAAGGCCATCCTTGCTAACGGCCACCACCTAATTTACTTATGGTGAAAGGAAGGTATTCCCACCTCCAGGAATTCACTACATTCAGTTTCCAAATTATCTACTATTTTTCAGAAATAAACTTTAAAATAAGAAAAAAAAATCTTTCAAAATAACTGTGTTTATAGCTCTAAAAAATTATGCCTGTAATATGTTTATGTCTCTAATAAATTACGCTTTTCATGAAGTTTAAAAAAATCCCATTTTTTACACTTTCAAGGTTTTCCTGCTTCCTGAATATACATTTTAGTTACAGTAGAACGATATTTACTTCTGTTTCTTTTTAGAAGAATATAACGCCAGAATCTTTCTTTCATATCAGCAGGTTGCTTGATATTTTTCATCGTTTTCTTTTATTTTCATTTTAAAGTACATTCATATATCTTTTTAAAATAGTAATCTTTTTTATAGAAGAGTAGAAAAATACGAAAGAATTGCATTTCTTTTTACAAAGTTACACATTTCTTACTTGCCTTGAATACAACAAAAGCAGATACATATTTCTTACAGCTTGCAGTTTTTAAAATTAGTTTTCCTTCTTGCCTAAAAATCTATCCAAAATTAAGTTTTTCACATAACCTTTTTTTTACTGCTGTGCGACATTCTCAAATGCATTTTCCAAACTATTAATAGCTAGAAGAAAAGAATCCAAACTGATAGAAGGCAATAAAGCTGAGACATGTTATGAAATGTTTTCATGCAGATAATGACGTAGACAGTTTAAACTTTGCATATTTAAAATGCCTTTCTAAAATTCCATTTCAAATTAAATTAGAATAACTACCGATGTAAATGATTAAATCACATAGTTCTTTTATTTTCAATAAAAGTGGGCGTTAAATCTTAGCAACAACAATTTTGAAATAAGTAAAGTTCAGTCAGGAAAGAATTTCAGTAGGAAATGAGGTAGTCTCATTTAAAATCATAAGAATCATTTGGTCGAAAGATATGTTCCTCTATTAAAATATAAATTGATTATTTTCTGGCTTATCTAAATATTTCATCAAGAACAGAAGTTTAATTTGAATTGCTTTAAATAAAAAAGAAATGTGAAAGACTGTCTCGTAATTTTTTTCTTTTGTCCAGCACTGTGTTTATTACAGTCAAATTTTTATTAATACGCTTTATTTCAGAAGTTACATTAAAAAAACTCTTTATTTAGAGAACGAAGAACTGTTTTCTTTCATTCCACTGACGGCGGGGCAGCCTATACACTGCGGGGATGTTAGAATATGGGTCAGGTGGTCCCGTTTACTGAATTAACTTTACTACAAAAGTTCCTGGATTGCTGGCTCCTCAGTCCTATGTTTGGCGGAAGGGCAAGTAAAATGTTGTGTTTCAGTCTTTTACAAAATTCAAAATCCACAAAATACTTTGGTCTGTTTTTTTGAAAGACGAGTGCTAGGTGAGTGCTGAGGAGCTCAAAAAGAGTGTTGAATGAGTCAGCGGTTTAGGACAGGACAGTGCAGTCAGGGAGAACAATTTGTGTTTCCACATGTACAGTGCTAGAGATGAATAGATACAACTTAAATACGCTTCCACAAGGTGAACATTAATGAGTTCTGTAGATAATTACAATGTATGTAAAAATATAACTTTATATGGATATACTTGGCACAATAAGCTCACATGCACAAAGCTAAAGATGGATGGATGAAACTTAAAAACTGTTAATGGGCTTCTACAACGTGAATAACTAATGAATTCTGTAGGTAATTACAATGCAGGTAAAGGTACGACTGAGTTACATGGATATACTTTTTACAATCAGCTATACAATGCATTGAATATGACAATAAACATTTGACAGAGTTACTGATATAAAAAGATGAAGTAATGTCTTAAGTAAAGAAATATACACAAATATTCAAGGTTAAAATTATAGTACATGACATTAATTAATATATATATATAGGTATATATATGTAGTATTTCAGTAGCGTAATTAGAGAGATAGATGCAAGAAACAGTAACTTGCAGACGTGGCCATTTCTAAGCACAACTTTATTCTATGATAATTCGCATAAAATCACTTTTTGGTAGACAAGGTATTTATCCAATCATAGTTAAATACAATAATTTTTATTTACACTGGTTTCAAAAGTAAAACGTAGGCATCTTAGATTGAGAAGGAAAGCAGAATGGATGTTAGCATGGCGGAAGCTAGGAAAAGGAATGAATGAATGACATAGTTACTTACGGAGTATTTATACTAAGTATGGTGCACAAGTATAACTAAGCTGTCAGTGGTTAATTTTGGGTTTTAGTTCCATTTTTCAAGCAGCGTTATGTAACACGGAATGATCTAGAATTTGGGAGAACAGATGAAACAAAGTGCCATGGCTGCTTTAAGAAATGATTGGTGACCTCAAAATTAAGTATTCGAAATTTGGTGTTCTCCCCTCTAAATTGATCTATTCTCTCAAATTCGAGAGCTTCCCATGTTACACACACATATATATACACATATATACGTACATACATATTAAATAAAAAAATTCAAAACTCATAAAAAAGAAATAAGACAGCAAAGAAGGTATAGAAATAAATGAAAAGAAGAAAAAACGTTAATTTCAATAAGATATATTAAACGCAAGTATAGAACATATAAGGGCTGTGCTGGCAACAAGGATGGCAGCTGAAAGTTAACGCCAGCCTGTTTGAGGTATCATGTGCGATACTGACGCAGTCGCGCATGCGTTTCAAAGCATAGCGAATTTTTTATTAACTTCAGCCCATGCACGGATAAGCTCCCCTGCTGGCTGTCTAAGGTGAATTCTGCAATCTCTCTGCAAACGAACGCATAGTGATCCGGACCTCCTGCCACTCTGCAGGAGCGCTATAAATCTCTCTTCTTCAAAAGGAAAAAAAAACTGCAAAATGCAAAATTTATTAAGTTATGCAAATTTGTTTACCCCCAACGATCGCCTTCAAAATAAATTTCCTCTTGAATGCATCTGAAATGATGGCATATAGACTGACATTTTCCTCTTATGTGCCCCTGCAGTTTGATATTTGCCCGAAGTTCTTATTTAGGGTCAACTCAGTCACTATGAGATATGTCACTCTGACCATTGTTGTGTTGTAGAGACATTAGGCTTTTTTGAAAGCAGGAGAGATGTGAAATGAGCAATGCCCTCTCCGGAACTCGAACCACGGACTTCTCGAATACGCTCCCAGCGTGCTGACCACTACACCACGAAGGCATGCTCAGAAGGCGGGAGAAATACCTTATATACTCCCCCTTTTAAAGGGTGACTGGGGATTAAGGAACCCAATCGCCAAATCCTGGGGGGTGAAGAATCATCATTGACCACCCTTTTAGTTCGGCCGCCACTTGTAGAGACATTAGGTATGTTTTGAAAGCAGGAGAGATATGAAATGAGCAATGTCCTCGCCGGGACTCGAACCATGGACCTCTCGAATACGCGGCGAGCGTGCTGACCACTACATCGCGAAAGCATACTAAGAAGGCGGGAGAAATACCTTATAGTGCACCAAAGTGTTGTTCTAGTTATGTTGGAATTACGCGAGTGAAAACAGATTTCAAATAATGACTCAATAAAATAAAAAGCTGTGATGCCGTTAAGATTCCTCAAGCAAATTTCGTTCCATCTAGAAGGAGTGTTCGCTTTTATGCTTTCACGGATAAAGATGAAATGATTTCCAAGAAAATGACCGATGTTAAAATCGATGCATATCCATGCTAACCAATATATACAATTGAAAACCCACCAGCAATCAGGAAAAGCAGAGTAGAAAAAATAACGGAAAAAGACGAACTAGTTTACACTTCTCAAGAAAAATAATTAAATTTATAGCTTTGAGAATTTAATGTTAAATACTGATATCAAAACCGTGAATCAGCCGTAGAGGAAATACAAAATTCATGGCGTATGAAAATTCTGAACTATTTGTCATATTTTTTTGGTCCAAGCACTGAAAAATGCTTAAAAATAGGTAAGGAAATGAATACTGAAATATGTTTTGATAATAAGCCGAAACATTTAATTTTTTTAATATTAAATTGTGGGGTTTTACTTATTTAAATACACTCACGTTTGTGAAAATTGCAACACCAAGAAGGAATCGTCATAATTGAATGCAATTTAATACACAGTTGAGTGGTAGTGGTACAAATAAATGATTAAATGTTCAAAGCAAACAAACAAGAACAAGAGATCAGAATCAGTATTTTGTGTGGCCACCACGCGCCGCAATAAGTGCTGCTACACGACGTGGCATGGAGTCAAACAAAGTTTGAATGTCTGACTGAGGAAGAGCATTCCATATCGTTTGTACGCGTACCCAAAGTTCGTCTGCAGACGCAACAGGACGAGGATCACGAGCAAGACGCCGACCAATGACATCCCACACATGTTCAATTGGCGACATATCCGGGGAACACGCAGGCCAAGGAAGAAGCTGTACCTGCTGCGCTGCAAAGAAGGATTTAACAATCCGAGCAGTATGAGGGCGGGCATTGTCCTGTTGAAATACAGCGCCTGGCAAGCTTTGAAGGAAGGGAACAGCTTCGGGCTGTAGAACTTCACGGATATACCGGTTGCTGTTCAGATTGCCCACAATTCGTAGCAATTGAGATCGTCTATGATATGCTATGGCGCCCCAGACCATAACTCCGGGTGTTCGTCCACTGTGGCGTTCGATAATGCACTCCGGAAGGTGGCGTTCACCGGCATAGCGTCTGACACGAATGCGGCCATCATGGTACCACAAATTAAAGCGGGATTCGTCAGAAAACACGACATGCTGCCAATCAGCACGCCAGTCTCTATGCTGATTGGCCCATTGTAGCCGCAGGCGGCGATGGTCGTGCGTTAGGGGGATCCTGTATAAAGGAGTCCGTGCGCGCAGTCCACACTGCAGCAGACGTCTACGAATTGATGAAGCACACAATGAAACACCTGTAGCTATTGACCACAGTGCTGCCAATTGTCTAGAGGAAGCTGTACGGTCCGTCCGCGCCATGCGGACCAGGTGTCTATCATCGCGAGCTGACGTCACATTTCGGGGTCCACTCCCGGATTTCCGAGTTGTCCGACACTCGTACGTCCACTGCTTCCAAACGCGCATCACTGTGCTGCTGTTACGCTGCACACGAGAGGCTACTGCACGATACGACAATCCAGCTTCACGAAGGCCGATGATTCTCCCTCGTTCAAACTCTGTAAGTTGTTCAAATCTCGCTCTCTTTCGTCGACGAGGCATAAGTACAGATTGAGTTAACGTTTACCACTAGCAGATAACCACCGATAACCATACACGCCTCGCTACAGCCGTCTATTTATTCGGATCCATCAGCCGTTCAGAGGGCGCTGCTCAGCATACGCATGCGCTACGGATTTGCAATTCTAATCATTTGCATATCATGCGCTACTTTGCATTTCCTGAAAATTTCAGCTCACTCGCGTAAGTCCTTCATGGTGTTGCAATTTTCACAAACGTGAGTGTACAACGTTCAATCTTAGAAACCCACAAGCACTAACAATCGAATAGTCGCTTAAATGTGAGAATAAACACGTAAGGCTTAAGAAGGGTTAACTACCTTTTATTTCTCAGAAAAACTACAATGAATTCCTAACTCGGAGTATACAGCAAAGCCTTCACTTGGGCGTGAACTTAAATAATTATGAAATTAAGCTAAACTAAGCTTAACTAAAGCTACCTGAAATGTATAGCCGAAGCTATCAGAATTCTAAGTAGTTGGCCCCTAAATATTAATTAAATCGGTGAAGCCAAGCAAGGGCCTAAAGTATGGCCGAGCGTAGTAGCTAAGAGAGAACGTAGCCAAAAGGCAAACGCGCGCTAGTCAGGAAAATCGGACTCTCTCTCTCTCGAAGTCGGGGAAACATCGACTTAAATAGTACTTTTACTCATTTGCATTAACTGCGTTTCAGAAATTACATTCCGGTAGGAAATTTTAAGCTGACATTAGAATAGATAGAAAAGGTGCATAACTTAAAATAACTGTTAATAAAATTAGGATAAACCTTACATTATGTTTCCCTACCAGAATTTAACTACTTGAAGAATAAGGTCTCAAAACGACCTTGTTTAAGAGTAAAATTCTACAAAATAGTAAAATTCTACAAAACTCTTTCTCATCAAAGTTTTAAACTTGTAGCAAGTGTGCTTTCTTGAATTCATCATTAAAACTTTTCCTGTTCAGGGCAAACTTTACATAATATCTAAAACTATACTAAAACTAAGAATTTTACATTCACACTTTTTTTTACAAATTGACTAATATATGTTTCTTTTCTTGAGCAATATGGGCTTCTTTTCTTGAGCAAGCTATCAGTTTTGGTCCTTCCGCAAATTATCTGGAAGGAAACTATGTTAGTGATATTCTTTCATAACCCATTTTCACTTTGGTTACCAACCCTCTTTATTGAAATTATATTTGGCTCTCAATCACTTTCATTCGCACCAAACTTTAAAATCTCTTCCCCCCCACGCTCTCCAGAAATTGTTCTGAGTGAAACGAACGTTTTATTGTTGTGTTATCGCGAAGATATACTACCAACTATCCAACAGCTACGATTTGTTAGCAACTTGGCGTAAGTACTGTACAAAGTTTGTACTTTGTTGTACAATACAACTTACAACTTTCTAACAACTTGACGTTCCAGACCTCAGAAGATTCCATAAATAAAAAACTAGATCTAATG
Source organism: Stegodyphus mimosarum (assembly GCA_000611955.2). Taxonomy (NCBI): domain Eukaryota; kingdom Metazoa; phylum Arthropoda; class Arachnida; order Araneae; family Eresidae; genus Stegodyphus; species Stegodyphus mimosarum. The sequence goes on along the minus strand of KK116721.1, from coordinate 100,641 downwards.
TCCTAAAATAGAACTTAATTTAAAATTCTTAAGTGAAGCCTGGAGAGCCTAACTTTAAACACATTCAATCTATACTTTCTTTCTACTCATCTCTTACACAAAGTATTTCCAGACATGCTTGACAAAAACTTACATTTGTACAAGTTTAACTTTTACAATAGTTTAGAAGCTGACATTAGCATTTCCACATTCAATATAACATTTTAACATGCAATATTTTAAAATTCATTTTACATCATTCATTATAGTTGCTATACAAAGTTTACATATTTTTGCTACAAGCTTTCTTTAAGTTAACACATTTGAAGTCTTTCGACTAAACATATTCACAAATTAGTTTCTCGTAACTTGAGAATTCTCAAAAGAAAAGTATGTACAAAATAATTTCTCGCCAACTTGTGAAATGAAAAATAATCTTTTCTGTTTGACAGATAATTACAACTACACTCTCGCAAACTTGCGAATTCAATTTCTTACTTTAAACAGTATTAAACAACATTAAACACATGACATAAATCGAACTTTCGATACAAAACAGAAAACAAGGAAAATTTTCACTTATCGTTTTTGGTTTCTATACTCCTCCATTCTTTTCTCGCAGAATTCTTGCCATGTGGGAGAAACTTTGGATTTTCAGTCTTCTCGGGCGGCTAGTATTCACTTCCGGCCCCTCCTTTCTTTTCCTTCTTCGGGCGTTGAATCGGCCTGCTTTTCTCGTCGGTTGAGTGTTCTGGAACTCTGGCTTCCTCTTTGCCTTGTAGTATCCGGATCTTCCCTCGGAATCTTTCAATCTTTTCTTGGTTTTCCTGGTTTCTAAAAAGGAATGGATCTTGCCTCGTCGGATTTTTTTCTTTTCGTAGATCTTGGCTGCCATATTCCTGTAGCTTCTTCCGAAGAAGTTGGCTTCAGTTCTGGAGTTGGACGTTTTCTTTAATATTCTCCACGAGCCTTTTCCGCTTTCCCATCGGCGCTGTCTTCTGTTGAAGGGGAACTTTTTTCTATTTCGTTTTTTTTTCTTCTCGCTGAGCCTGAACCTTGTGGCTGCTGTTGCGTTCCGCTTGGCGGTACTTTCTTCAGTGTTATCCGCTTGTTTTCTTTTTGTTGCTGAGGGATCTCTGTTAGGCGACTGCGAAATCGATGTTCTTGGCGTGCTCCTAGGAACCTGCAATAGATCTTTTAAGACTAGAAAATCCGTACGATTATAGTACGGTTTCAGCTGGCCCATGTTAGCAACTGTTTGCTGTCCATTTTCAGCCTTTAAGTAAACCGTAAAAAATTTAGTTTTCTCGATAATGAACGTCCCCTCAAACCTGGTCTCAAATTTAGCTACCCTATTTTCCGGTGCAGATGATAATGAGTGTTTTATCTTTAAAACTTTCTGGCCTATCGTATATTCTACCTCACGTCTCTTTCTATCATAATAAACGTTTTGTGTCGACCTTGCGGCATCAAAATTTTTGATGGCCTGATTAATAATTTTCTGGATATCATTCAACTGAAACTCTTCCTGTCTTTGTTGAACAAAAAATAGCTTATCCAGTGGCGTTAAAAATTTTCTTCCTAGGAATAATTTTGCAGGGTTTTTTTGTGTGGTATCATGTTTTGCTGTTTTCAAGGCAAAACCTAATTCATTGACACAGCTGTCCCAACGGTCATGATAATTCTTAACATATCCCCGAACAATTTCATCTATATTCTTATTTACTCGTTTCGCAGTAACTGATTGCGGTTTATAAGGTACCGTATGCCAAGACCTGTGCAAAGATTTTCAAATAAATTACTTACAAATTGCCTACCATTATCTGATATTACTTTTAGTGTGTCCCCGTATTTTAAAATATATTTATCTAGAAACGAATCAGCTACTAGTTTTGCTGAAGCCCGTTTAAGGAGAATTATTTCCACCCATTTTGAGAAATGATCCATCATGGTTAACAAGTATCTATTTTTATTAATCTTTGTTCTAGGGTACGGACCAAGCAAATCAATGCCAACCACTTCATTTGGGAAAGTGGTTTTTATGCTATTTAAGTACCCGGCCGGGTTGTAATTAACGTCGTTACTTAATTGACACAAGGGACATGGTCTGACATACGCCGTCACAACTTTGCATAACTGCGGAAAATACACCGCTTTGCGGACCGTTTCCAGGGTTCGCCTAACACCAAGATGGCCTCCTAATTTCGAATCATGGAGCTCCTCTAGAATACTTAAGCGTAGACTCATTGGGACTACCGGTCGCAGTTCTTGATTATCGTTGGTTGTTTTCGTGTAAACGAGCAATTGATCAATAACTTCATAATGGACAGCCCTATTGCGAATAACCATTAAGTCTACATGTTCAAAATTTCCGGGATCTTCCAGATAAGCATAAATGTCCTTAAATTCTGGGTCCGTTTTTAATTCGGAAATTATTGTTTCCCGGGATTCAGTTATTTTCGAAGTTAGCATCGTACATTTAATTGTATTTCCATCTTCATGGATCTTTATTCTTGATAGTGCGTCCGCAACTACATTTTCTTTCCCCTGCGTGTGTATTATTATTAATTTAAACTTTTGCAGTTTTAGTGTCCAACGTATGAGCCGGGGCGAAAGATTTTTACAGGAGTATAGGCGACCAACTGCCGCGTGATCTGAACACACAGTTATCGGAGCACTTCCAAAGTACACACGGAATTTTTGCACCGCTAATAGGATCGCGAGGTTTTCCCGTTCAGTTGCGGTATAACTTCGTTGAGCTTGATTAAGCGTCTTGCTAAAAACAAGCTATTGGATGCCCATTTTGGGAAAGAACTGCGCCAACTGCGTAGTCTGACGCGTCTGCTGCAATATCCAAATTTTGATCCCCTTCTGAGAATTTAAGAACAGGGCGTTAATTAAGGCGTGCTTCAATTCCTCAAACGCCGTGTTCGCCTTAGCTGTCCATGTGAACATAGTCTTTTTTTCCTATTAAGCACCAACAAGGGTTCAACTATCTTTGAAAAATCTTTAATGAATACTTTATAATACGAACACATTCCCAGAAAAGATGATAATTTCTCAGCCGTGTTTGGCGGTGGATAACTTTTGATCGATAAAGGTTTAGGGTTGTTAGTTTTGATACCGTTTTTCGAAATTTTATAGCCGAGGTACTTCAGTTCCTTGGCGGCAAACTTGCACTTTTTAGGATTAATTTTCAGGCCCGCCTCATTTAATAATGTAAAAATTTCCTCTAAATGTTTAATGTGTTCCTCTAGGGTTTTGCTTGTCACAATAATATCATCGAGATAGATGACTGTACTTTTGCCTAAGACTGGCCTTAAAACAGTATCCAATTTTTCGACATCCTCAGGTTTTATTGCAATTTGAAAATAGCCTGACGTCAGGTCTAAAGTGGTAATATATTAAAAAAATATTTAATAAAATTTTTAAATTAATATATTTAATAAAATTTTTCTTACAATTTCATCTATTATCGGGAGGGGATATGTGGGGTATTTCGCTATGATATTTAATTTTCGGTAATCAATTGCGAATCTCCATGCGTTCGTATCTGCGGGTGGCAGTCCATTCTTCTTTTTACATAAAACTACAGGACCAGTGTAAAGGCTGGTACTTGGCATAATTATTTTATCATCGAGCATTTTCTTAATGTTTTCCCCTAGAATGTCTTCCTTCACCCGATTGTATGTATATGGTTTTGAACGAACTGGGGTTTCACTACTAGTATCAATGCTATGCGAGACAATCTGGCAGAAGATAGGTTTTTCATCAAATAATTGAGAAAAAGTTCTTACCAATTCGTTCTTACCAAAAGTTCTTACTAATTTTTTCTCTTTCTTCGAGGTGACTTAGATTCCCCTCCGGGACTGCGGTTTTTTCTTCTTGAATTTTGTCCATCTTGACCTGAAAGGTAGAATCTTTAAAATTAATTTTTGTGCTAGCTGCGCATAAGAAATCAAATCCCAATATGACTGCGGTTAGCAAATTCTTTACTACAAGAAAGTTTATTTTCTGGACCTCGTTTTGTATTTGAACATGCAGCCCTACTTTTCCCAAGCAGACACATTATATGCCTTGGGCAGCAATAACCCGTTGTCCCGCTGTCTTAAACAGTCTATAACAACGAAAATGCTTTTTAAAAAAATCCTGCGACAGGACGCTGCATTGAGCCCCGGTATCCAGTAAGGGCGGTCGTAGGGACGTCGTTTAGTAGTATCTGGATTTCTGGCAAGGTCAAATTTTGTACAACTACTGTATTCAGTTTGATTTCTGAGGGATTTACATTCTCACACGGTGACTTCACCCTTTTTCTGGTCATCCTGACTACATTAAATTTTTCTTTTCAACCCCTTGGTCCAACTACTTTTTATTTTCCCACGCTTTGGTCTGACCAGCTTTCTTCTTACCGCCTTTGCTACTTTCCCCTCTTGCCGATAGGAATTCTGCTGACCTTGAGGTTTCGTCTTCGTCTAGGCGTAAAACCTTGAATACTGCCTAAAATTGTTCGCACGCGCGTTTTCGGCCGTTTGCCTACTCTAAAATTTGACAGCTAGTTCGAATAAGCTTTCCAGCGTTTGCGGATTTCTAACTTCAAGAAAATCTTGAATTGACGGAAGCAACCGCGGCAAAATTATTTCAATGATTCCTTGTCGGGCATTTTTCCATATAATAATTTGTCAATAGGGATCTTTCTTAAAATAAAATCTGTTAATTCTTCGAAATTAGTTTGATATTTACTGAATAATTCTGATTCCAATCTTGCGAGGTCTCTTACAACTGGGAATGCTTTTAATAGAGAATTTTTAGAATTTTCCCACCTGTACGTTTCGGATTCTGTATCCCCCAATAAACTCTTGCCAATATTCTTGAACCAACTGAGAGCTTGATCTTTTATATTCGTCTCATGGATGATAATTCTTTGTGGCTGGATCACAGGATATAACGTGAAGTGTAGATCCAGCTGCTCCAGGAAGGTTATTACGGATCCTCTTCCATCAAAAGTTGCTGTTGGCTTCATCGCCGCTCTTAGTTTTCACGATAAATCCGAATCCCTCCATGGGCTTTGGTTGTAGCTGAGGGAACTGAAAGTTGGGAAGGGTCAACGAGAAATCTTCACTACCTAGCGGCATGGATCGTTAAGAACAACTTCGGGCGCCAAAAGTGGGGTTTTATTTATCTAAATGCAATGTTCAATCTTAGAACTCCACAAACACTATCAAGCGAATAATCGCTTAAGTGTGAGAATAAACACGTAAGACTTAAGAAGAGTTAACTACCCTTTATTTCTCAAAATAACTACAATCAACTCCTAACTCGGAGTATACAGCAAAGCCTCCGCTTGGGCTTGAACTTAAATAATTTTGAAATTAAACTAAACTAAGCTTAACTAAAGCTATCTGAAAGGTATAGCCGAAGCTATCAGAATTCTAAGTAGTTGGCCCCTAAATATTAATTAAATCGGTGAAGCCAAGCAAGGGCCTAAAGTATGGCCGAGCGTAGTAGCTAAGAGAGAACATAGACAAAAGGCATACGCGCGCTAGTCAGGAAAATCAGACGCTCTCTCTCTCTCGAAGCGGGCGAAACATCGACTTAAATAGTACTTTTAATCATTTGCATTAACTGCGCTTCAGAAATTACATTCTGGTAGGAAATTTTAAGCTGAAATTAGAATAGCTAGGAAATGTGCATAGCTTAAAATAACTGTTAATAAAATTAGGATAAACCTTACAAAATTTTTGATAATAAAAATAATGACAAAAATATGACATAAAACATTAAATTTTTGATAATAAGCCGAAATATTTAAATGAAATAAAGCAAATACTGAATGAAATGCCAAATTGAATTTCAGGACATTTTAACTTTCGTTCAAAATCTGACAAATAATGATGATGTTTCTGAAAATAATTTTGAGACAGTTGTGTTAAGTACTGCAAAGTTTTAAAGAGAAGAGCACGATGTACTGGAATAAAATGTGCTCTTCTGTGCAGTATGCAAAGAAAGGTGATTGATTTTGAATGAATTATAAAATAATCATAATAATCTATCTAAAATGTAGAGATTAGAAACAAGTATACATATGATTGAAAGAGGCCTTTTGAAGAAACATCAGCATCACTACTAAAATTGCAATCTATAATTATTGCATTTTAATTATATAATGTTTTAAAAACACTGCATAATTTTTATCAATTGCGAACTGCAGTTCTTTAACTTTTCTTTTAGTATTCGCAGTTCCAAACACTACATAATTCATGCTTTTTAAATATTGCAGTTACGTATATTGTTTGTTAGGTTATTACCTCATTATAAATTTGAATGCGTAATTTTTTGTCATTAGATTTAAGTATATTTCTTATATGAAATATTTTTATGATATTTATTAACTTATTTATATAGTCTTTCAATAGCATGTGTTGGAGATATAAAAGTTGATAGTTATGTTATATTTTCATTACGAAACGCAAATAAATTAAGTACTTGAGCATAGGTAAAAGGTTAATAATAATCGTTATTATCTATAGAAGCATTTCGTAATTTTTCATGACAGAAGCAATTTTCAATCAGCGTTTAAATTACAAAATGCTCATTCTTCTCTCATCGCTTCTTTTCAATGCAAAACGCTAACTAAAATGCCTTTAAAAAGCTAAAAAGAGGAAAGAATTCATAAAGCCTCTTTCTGTCAGTTTATTTTAATTTAATAACCAATATGATAAAGTTATATTTCCAACGAAAATTTAAAATTATTCAACTCCGTATGACTTTCCGATGACAACATCGAACGGAAATTGTCGCCAGGTTTTTCAAGTATCTCGGCAATTTTCTTCAAGAAGACCATGCTCATATTCGCGACTGAGCAAAGTGCAGTATAGTATAAGCTTAAACTCAGTTCGGCCTACTCTAAACACTGTAGCTGAAAACCCTTAACATGCCGATAATTTCAGAAAGAGCGCTTCAGTTTTTATCTATAATTTTAAAATTCGAGTTTTTAGAATTTGTACACTTCAACAGTAATTTTGCCCGAATATACTCGAGGTTTTATTTTTTGTAAAAGTTAAAACCTCGAATGTATTCGAGCTTATATGTTACTTCTTAGCTTGCCGGGCAAATTATCACCCTCCTTACTTTTCAGTATTAGAATATTAAGCAATGGGGATTTATTGGAACTTCAGCTTGAAGTTACCGAATTAAATACTTATCAAAATTAATTTGTGCTTCTTGCGGATAGTGAGATAATAATGATTCAAAGTACTTATAAGTCCAACTTTAAATTTAAAACCTGGCTGCCTTATTTCACGAATGTTAACTTAAATTTTCAATCAAAGGTAAACTCACCAGCTGGTATTTACAGAGCTAAGAGCAAGCCGATCATCACAGAGAAGTTTCATCACGAGAGGCCGATGCTTCCAACCCTCTGTCTTAAATTTTAGATCCTCATTCTTAATTAAAATTCACTTCGTTTACATCTTCCGTTGGAAAAAAAGAAACATAAGAGCTGTAGAAAAGGTTCAACTTAAGAAATAACGTGTTCACTAAAATAAACCTTACCATAACCTAATTTTCGAGTTTTCCCACTCCAAACTGCTGTACAGAAATACGCAGGATTTCGTTGAATATTTATATCTAGCCTAATAAAAATGTGAACGTTCTGGGCATGCTTGCAAATGTATTCGTTAAATTAACGAATGCACAATTAGAGGATTAATACATATTTCTTTGCTTCGAATGTCACTAGAAATGTATGTGTCGAGTAGAACTTCTCCACATGACTCACGTGGAGATTATTTTGAAACCAAGAACACCTATTATTTTAAAACCAAGATAGTTTATATCTCCTGTAAAGAATCTTAGAGTATTTGTTAATAACTAGCAGTCCAAATTTTATAAAGTCTAGTAAGAAAGCGTATAAAAAGGATTATTTTATGCAATGAAGCAGCTGATAAAGCAGCTGCACGCAGCCGAAAACAATTAAAAAGGAGTAATCATCTCACAAAGAGGAAATCCACCATTACTTATATTTTATATCTTGAGAGCAGAGGGAAAATGCAAAATTTAACCAAATACCAAGAACTAGCGTATCTATCCAAGGAGACCTTTTCATATTCATGGGAGTTTTTTGTTTTAAAGAAGAGCGCAAAAGTGCATTTGCATATCTTTCTACGTACCAGCCTCAGAATCTTTACGCGTACGCTACCATTATTTCAGAAATCGCGGTAATGTGAAATGAAAATTTTTCTTTCTTTCCCTTTTTCTTTTCTTTTTTTTCCGAGAGCACACGTAGATGTTTCCATGCATTCTATTTGATAGTAATCAGTCGCTGCATGTTTCATGAGTTCAGGAATGATGCGCTTGGAAAGTCAGCGGGAAGAGAGGCCAAAAAAAAAAAAAAGAGAGTTGAAATTTCCAGACGGAAATTTTTTCCTAGCTTTTAAATCTAGGTAAGAGAAATAGCAAGAACGTTGTTAATGCATGTGAAGAACTAGTTTGTATATTTCAAAAGTTTGCATATTTGTACTCTCAAGATTATCACTCCTTTAGAAAAATCTGCGACGAAATTATTTCCTCTGAGAACCTGTTCTGCGAAACTAATTTTAGAAATTCTCTTTATGGAATTCAAGTTAACTGCATTTTTTACCAATCGTCAATTTTTAATTATATCATTGAATTAGATGCATTTTAATTTATTTTGAGGTTTTTGTAGTAATAGCATTTAACTTCTGAAGTAGAAAAATGTACGAGTTAAATATTTACGACTGCTATTTGTGCAATATTCTACCAACTTTCAAGTGTTAGTTTGTTAGCTAGACATAAGTGCAATATGTGTATGTAGTTGTTAAATTTGTATATGGTCCTCGTATTCATTTTTTGATACGATATATTTTTATGGCTTAGAAGCTTATGTTTTCAGGTGCTGTTTAGTAATATTACAGGTGTAAATGATTTATTTCCGTTCTCATATCTATAAAATTGTACCCTTTTTATGCTTATTTTGCTACTGCAAAAGTCCGACAATTTTATTTTCGTTATACAACAACAAATTGATTCGTATAGTATTCTCTCTTCTTATCATGTACTTCGGTGGTCTAATTGAAAACACATCCTACTAGGTATTTAATGGTTCGCAGCTCGAGTTCCAGGGAGAATATAGCTGATTTTTAATGTTTCTAGTTTCTAAGAATTCTACAGTAGCGCTCAAACTAAAATGTGGTGGACGATAATTCGTCACCACCAAGGTTTGCAGATTGATTCCTGACCAACCCAGTCGACCATTAAGTGAGGAAGTTCATTTTACTAGGGTCTATAGTTATAGGTAGAAGCTAGGCCAGCACTTCTGTGGTACCACAGATGACTCAGGTATTACTGAACCTATACTGCTGGCCACCCAAATTGCAACACCAAGAAAGACAATAGATATCACAACAAAATTTATTTAGTAGGTAACATGTTGACCAAGTATCAAATGATTAAATTTATAGACTTCTGTGAAGTGTGGTTCCTTCCAGAATCAGTAGCCAGAGTAGCCGCCATTGTTGGAGATCACCGCTGCCACAAGCCTCGGCATTTATTCAAAGAGACTTTGGGTGTGTTCTTGGGGTACAACAGACCAAGCAGTTTCCACACGTTGCCAAAGTTGATCTGGTGTGGCAGCTTGGGATGTAATCTGGGTCAATCGTTCAGCAAACATGGACCACATATTTTCTATCGGCGAAAGATCCGGAGAGCGAGCCGGCCAGGGAAGCAATTCAATCTGGCGACTGACTAAGAACCCTTGGACAATGCGTGCCACGTGTGGTCTCGCATTATCCTGTTGAAATATGGCTGTGGGGAAGCCCTGAAGGTAAGGAAGAACTGGCTCGAACACCTCGGAGATGTAGCCCTGGCTGTTTAAAGTACCGGCAATGCGTACTAGAGGAGTGCGAGAGTAATATCCAATACCGCCCCATACCCTAATACCCGGTGCAGGACCAGTGTGGCGGTGCTTAACGCAGCTGTTCAGCATCCTCTCTCCACGGTGTCTCCAGACTCGATTCCGACCATCTTGGTGTTGCAGACAGAAGCGTGACTCATCAGTAAAGACAATTTCATTCCATTCTGCCGTCCACATCCTTCTTTCATCGCACCATTGGAGGTGGAGACGTCTGTGGCTCTGCGTCAAGGGCAGACGAAGCAACGTCTTGCGTCTTGCGGACGGACCACTCTGCTGTAAACGGAGTCGAATGGTACGCGCAGACACTGGATGATGCGTTACAGACTGAATGTGCTGTGCTATGGTTCGTGATGTGATTGAGCGATCCATCACTGCCAAGCGCACAATGTTCCTGTCATCACGTGAAGTGGTGCACTGAGGTGGATGCGATCGAACACGTCGGTCCGTCTTACCCTCCTGCATTCAACGGTCACATATCCGCATTACAGTTGTTTGGTTTCGTCCAACACGACTACCAATTTCCCTGAAAGATAATCCATACTCTTGGTAGGCCACTATCCTTCCTCTGTCGAACTTGGATACTTGATCAAACGATAATCGCTGTTTACTACGAGGCATAATTGATCGTTTTTTTGAAGAAACCACAAGAAAAACACAATTGCCGAACTTGAAATCGTCGAAAATTCCAAGCCTTAAATAGAGCTTTGAAGTGGCGCCACAGGCGCGCGTGATGTGCGTCTGCGCTGAAATTCTAATCATTTGCCTATCTCACCTCCGCTAATGCACGTTGTAAATTTCATGTTATTTGCATGCTTCCTTCAGGGTGTTGCATTTACGGTGGCCAGCAGTGTAGTTAACTGTTAAGCTTCTGCCCCAATTTTAAAGGAGAACACCAGGGGAGAGGTCCGAGAGTCTTCCATCCCTCTTCTCTTACCACCATACTCTCAAAAGGACTTTCGGCTCACCATGTATTTTGAGAGCTCCCTTGCCGCACACAGGCTATACGCTTAGAAACATCCATGCTTTCTCCGGGATTCGCATCCGGACCCATCGCTATGGCAGTCAGCGTCACTACAGCACTATAATGGCTGGGCGGCTGCTAGGATATATATCATCCTCACGACCTAACATGTTGTCAGTTTTCAGAAGCAATATAATTCAACGCAGCATAACGAAACTTAGTGGCTCTAAAGTGGCCTCGAACTAAAAGGTGGTGGACTATAATTCTTCCCATTAATGTTTGGTGACTAGGTTCCGGACACCCCCGCCCTCTAAGCGGGGAAGAATATAAAGAATTTTCGTTTTCCACACTGCGTGCTACGTGATATACTTGGAAGTCTCCCCGGTTAACAATCGAGAGGTCCGGAGTTTGAATCCTGGCGAGAGCATTCTACACTTTTTATCCTTCGAAAAACCTAATAACCTAAAAATTAATTTCGTCCTCAGATAGCTTATAAAAGTCATATGTTTTTCTTTGAATTCCTTTCCATACTAAAACAAAAGTTAAGATATTTTGCTTGCTATTTCAAGAGTATTATTTTCTCATACGAACTAAGCATTTTAATTGCTTTATTTAATAAGAATCTTCTTTTACGCAGACAGCTTTCGAGTGCATTTTTCCCATAATCAAGTTAAAAAATTGTTTTTCTTGATGTCGTGTACTTACTTATATGGGCATTTTATTGGTATAAACACAAAATACGACATGAAAACCTTCCAGCCTTCCAAGTATTACATGTACAATCAAAAATAATTGTTCTAGTTCTTAGCAAGTAAATATATATGCATTTCAAGTATAGTCAAATGGCAGCATATCGCGAGAAAAAGAGTCCACATACAAAAGTATAAAAGCAATTTCGAATTATAATTTTAAAATATATTTTCTGATGGCATTTCTGAAGTTTTTTGGGAAAATCATTCGACATTTGGATGGCAAGACAGCAGAACATTTTGATTAAGAAATTCATTATTAAATAATAAGCGATAATTACTCTCTCGCCAAAATCGTCAGTATTCCCGTCGTATTTTGGAACTTCCGATTTTGTAAAAAATGTGCATGATTTTTGCCCCAAAACTAAATTATGCAGTAATTCAGCACGAAAACATGTATGGTGCCGAGTTAAATTTCATTCAATAATTCAGTACCAGAAAATATTATCTCCATTTAGTATGAATACACAGCTTTGTTGAAATAATTAATATCTTGTGCGTTACACTTAAGAAATTTTGGCATTACAGCCTGTCATACTATGGCATGTGAAAACGAAACTTAACTTTTCATTGTCTAGCTGTATTAAGGAACAATTTTACTATTTTATTTTCCAGGTCACTGCCACCTTCTGGCAGCTTGAGATTTGGCTTATCCAGTTTTGCCACAAACATCCTTTTAAGCATTTCTAAATGAATTCCAAACAATTCTCATCTTGGAATTTCCCTAATGAAGTAAAAACTGTGAGTTTAGAATACACAAAATGACGAAATAGAGCACGAAGAAGAAGATCAATATTTATTTTTCCTTTATCTTGAAAGTAAACAAAAGGTTACCGAATATAACGCATATACGTTACATATGCGTGTTACGTATAATTAGATTAGCAGCCAGGAAAAAGATTTTAGGATAACTAACTTGTTAATTAAAATTTTAAATAATTTTAATTTTGTTTTCTTTTAAAATTATTTTTGTGCACATTCTTTTTTCTTCAAAAATGATGTTAGAGCTTTAAAGGATATTTGAAGAAACCAAGCTTGGACTTTCGAACAGTTTAAAACTTGTTAAGCAGAACTATAAAGAATCTTCTCCAGCTATACGTTCTATTGCTAAAAGAATAATGAATGAATAATAGTTTCCCGTTAAAAATACAGAAACAAAGACCACAATAAATAAGTTATATACTCTTCGAATTGAACTAGTTAAATAATGAAACACAGTAGGTAATGCTCAATGTGATCACTTTTTCTCCCGCTATTTTGATAACATTAATCGAATAATAACATTAAATGCTAAGACGAAACATCCTTCAAAATAGCACTGAACTAATTTAATATAACAACAAGGAACATTCAAGTACAACAGAAAACAAATACATGAAGGCAACTAGAAATATATAAATAAGAACTGTCACAGAACTTTGATTATGAAAATGCAAAAAAATTACTTATGAACTGTTCATAACATTTCTAGAAATTATTTAGCAGATGCTATAACTCCTAAAACTCAAACTAAATACTCGGAGGCCATCCCTGATTCATTGAGAAAAAACATGCAGATGAAAAATCTAAAATTAGGAAAAAAATCCTACCGAAGTATTTTTGCTCCTGAAGAAGAAAGACTTGGGTATGTCAGCTTCAAAACCTATGACAAACTAAGGGTTCTTTTTTATGTGTGTTTGTAACTTTAAACGGTTAATTAATACCGAAAATAAGCTTCTTGGCGACTTAATCTCATATTTGGCAACGTTTCTCTACACGGCAAGTTTTATAGTCTATTTTGACTTTCGCAATTTTATTTAGTTAAAAAATATTCTATAACACTTTGATAATATCAGCCGAGTCGTTGATGGTAATAAGTGACGCATTTTACATGTTTTTATATACAAACGCGCTAGACGTCGGTAATTCGATAACAATTTCCGAATGATAACAATATCCAAATGATAACATTTGCCACTTTAACGTTAAGTTGTGTCTACTGTACATAAATTAAACATTTACATGCAAAGGTGGTAAAATTAGAATTTTCTTTCACAGAACTAATATTCAAAACGTAAGGAAAACCTTTTGAATAAAAACATTGGTACTGAAGTAAAAATAATAGCTACCTTAAACGTACGTAAATTTACTTTCCTTTTCCTGTACAGTTAATATCCAAAATATGTATCTCGTCTTTAGTTAAAGTGTGAAATCATAATGAAAAGCATCGTAAAGCAGTGAGGCATAAATTTTAGCGCCTTTTTCTCAGACTTTTGTTGTTTCATAATGATAATTTCTTTTCTAATTTATTGAAGCCCTCTAGCTGGCATGAAATTTTCACAGAAGGTTTGAATTTAGCGTTCAAACTTTCCACTTTAAATGCAGAGAAATTTACTTATGGAAACATAATGCTTAACTTGTGATCGAAAAGACATAGAAAAATAACTAAACATAGTATTTTCAAATTTGAAATGTGTGTCTCAAATGCACACAAAAGGTAAACATACTAATTTTGCACGTATCCTTACTAAACTACGTATTTTAATGAAATAAACTTGCATAAACATTCAATAATTTTGTTCAACAAAGATTTAATTATGAGAAATCTACGAATTTGCGAGTATACCTGCATTTGTTTAGCTTACTAAAACGAAACTGCAGCCTCTTGTTATGCAAGAAGGCTATTTGATTTTGATAAATACTTTCCCAGAAGCCATAGTTTTTTATTTTAATCAAATTTTAATAAAATATCTTAAGCCATAAAGTGAGAAGTTAGTTCTATTATCCTTATATCTTAACTATGAAAAATTGAAAGTATTTCCTACATCTCTTTCTACGGAGACTCCAGCATCAATGCAGACCAACTAAATAGAAGTTATTTATCAGTTTATCTGCAAATGTTTGTAGAACATTAGGCTAATTGTTTAATGCGAAACACATGAGGGATATGAATTCTGCTCAACGAAGAAAAACCTTCGTGGAGGATCTTCTAAGGGTAATTGGCTTACATATACGTTACATATTGCGAAAACCATGAAATCACCAATGCAGTCGGTCTGTTCGTCGACAACTGAGCTTGGCTGAATTACCCATGTTCAACAGGGTTTTCTCATTTGGCCACTAATGGATAAAGTTTGCAGAAAAATTCTTGGTATTCTTCTGCGAGATGATTATTTTGAAGTGTTGTTTATCTCCGTAGGAACAAGTTTTAAGTAGTA